>SNQJ01S0023500.1:49513-82117 GCA_010110895.2 Picea sitchensis | reverse complement strand
AGATAAACGTCTAGAATAACATCAACAAACATCCATTATTGATGGTTATGCTTCAGAAGATAGTTGTTGGCCCAATCTTTACACGACTCGAGCTTTACATGTATATTCTTATTAAATTCACTTCATTGTAGATCACATGAAACAACATCATACCAAAAACCAAATATAAGTGCAAATTATAACTACAAAAGAAAATCTCATTATAACATCTAAAAATCTATTCTTCATACTATTTAATTTACTTAATATCACCAATATCCCCAGAAGAACACAAACCATCTTTAAAATGATGAAATTGAGTGGAATCCTTTAACATAATTTGTGACATCCAAGAAGTTTGGTAAAAGCATGGTAGTCACCACACACAAAAAGATTCTTAACAATACAGATAATTGTCTAAGGGGTTGTGTTGATAAGTACACAAACAATGACCATCTTCTCAATGTGGTAGACATATGTCAACTATGTATTCTCATTGATAATATAAGTCACCTTAGAAACATTAGACTCACTTCGAGTTTCATTTCACCACCAAGTTCAAAATCCTACAATCAATGCAACCATCCCATCACCCAAGGGAATCCAAGTAAATCCATGGTGGCAAGATTATGTCCTCAAAGCCAAAGTTCCAATACACCATCCACTTCAAATATGTCGATCGACACTTACAAATGTTGAAACATCTAATATTAACCTAGATCTAGCTTATTGAGTAGTGAATTGATCCATTTTAATAGTCTAGAATGGAATTGAAATCAGTCAAGGCATGTTCTTAGCATTGTAATACATTCAAGACCCAGTGAAATGATGATACAATGAAACATGATAGTAGAGCAATCAATAAATTGCATTGATTTCAACAATGATACAATGCATATGCATCAAGTAGTTGCATTGATTTCAACAATGATGTAGTGCAAAACAATAAGGTGCATTGATTTCACTTATGAAACAGTGAAAAATTATTTAGAGAAATCAAGTAGTTGCATTCATTCAATCAATGACACAACATGAAACAATAGGGTGCATTGATTTCAATGATGATAAAGAGAAAAATGATTTCGAGCAATCAAGTAGTTGCAATGATTTCAACAATGGTATAACAAAAAACCATAAGGTGCATTGATATAAGTGATAAGACAATAAAAAATGATTTGGTGCATTAATTGAAGAAAAAATACCATGAAAATTGATCGAGTACATTGATTTCAACATTGAAATAGTGCAAATTATCAAGTGAAATGACTTTAACAATAACACAATGGAAACCAATTTCAAAATACATATTATAACATTCCAAAAGATATTCTTAGTTATAAGATGAAATCCACCCCCTTGTTTTTTTGGGTGTGATTCCTCTGTTGGAATTTGAACATTAAAACCATTTTAATATTAAGATATATAAAATGTTAAGATATATGGAGCAGGGATGATTTTAAGGATGGAAATTTATTTTAAAATGTAGAAACCTTGGCGAATCTTACTAATCCTTCATATGCCAACTATAAATGATTGGCGATATTTTGTGAAAATATTCAAATTTCTAAGAATTTTATATAGTTTTTATAAAATTTTGGCGATTTTTAAGGTAAAATAATTTTATCCTATAGAATTTGGGTGAATCGTTTTTAAAACAACGAATCCCATATTTTGAAAAGCCATGGAAAATTAGCCCATGAGTGAAATTTAGCCCCTAAAATCATTATTATGGAGAATGCATTAATATATATAATGCATTAAAACCAAAAACATGCAATAGAATGTAAAAGGAATTATGAGGAACATATGAGGTTGAAGAAAGAAACTCTTAATATTGGAAAAGAAAATAGACGAGGTATGCCCTTCACTACAACATCTCAAGTTAAAGGTTTAATGGTCTTAGAAATCAACTTTCTTTTTCATATGATCAATATGGAAAGATGGGAAAGATAACAGGTGTGAGCAAAATAAAATATGAAGATCTTATTTATTATTTCAAATTGAATTGGTTGAGTGAAATATATCAAGAGATATATTTTCAGTTCTTACTAATTAATGCTTGAATGATTCTTAATTATTAGGGAAAAATCTCAACTCGACTCCTAACATAACAACTATTGAAGCTCTCCCCATTTATCTAATTGTGAACCTCAAAAAACATTAATCCAGCCTAAAAAAAGAGATCAATTCTATATTATTACCACAATGACAAATTGATATTGGTGACTATGTAATTTATCTATTAAATTTATTATATGCATCCTATTACTTTCTTACTATTCATCTTCTTCATCATTGAATGTTGTTACTTTATTACTATTCACCTTAATCCTCACATAACTTTTGAAGTGGACTTGTTGATAGTACTTTCCAGATTATAGATAATACTTAGGAAATTTCAAAGGATCAAATTCACACAAACACACACACACACACATAATGATGATGATCATCTAAATTTTTGTTGTGGTTTCCCATGACTAGAACCACCCTAGATCCATCTTAACTCAAGATTTATCAAACATCTAGAGGAATCAAATCCTTCAAAGTGAAAACCTTTCAATTTACACCTCAAGGGATTTGATCCCTCTCGATGCTTGATAAATCTAAAGTTAAGATAAATATAGACTAGTTTATCTCAATTGTTATTATTATGATTTTCACTAATTAATTAGAAAGTGTGTGGTGACATTTTTGCTTTAAAATTCAATTTAAGTTCATTAAAAAGGTAAATAGTAAGAGTCATCATGAGCGTAAACAAGCTAAGTATAAACCTCAATGTAATATCTAATCCTAGTGTAAATGGCAATTTTGCTTCCACATTCAATAATAAATGCTAATAAAAAAAGATTTATATATCCAAATTTTAATATTGTAATTTTCATTATTTAAATTTATATATGTGAAACAAGAGGGAGAGTTGTAGAGTAGCTAACTCCCCACCATTTTGGGATGCAAAGTAACATAGAATTAGAAATCACATGGCAACAAAAATTACATGGGAAAATCACTGCTTGTACATGTCACACGACAGGGAAGTGAGGGTGAGTCTAACTTCCATGATATAAGTTTGAATATATGATGACAAGGATATTCCTCCTTCCACAAGGCATTTCAATGTGTTTGAGTTTGATCAAATTTGGTTGAATTTATCTCCTTTTTACTTGACATCCCTAACAAGACTATGGATGAAATTTGCATAGGATATTGTGATAAATGTGATGTTCTAGCAATTTTCTTCAAGTGGGCCAACATGCATCTTGGAAATTTTGGCATTCACCTTGTAAAAAATAGCATTGTAAATAATTCCATCATATGGACTAATGTGACCACAAACACCTATTACCATTGTGAACAATCAATATTTAATGTTATCACAATTGGGAAAAGAGGGAATACTAGTCACTACACCAATCATCAAACAAATAAATACTTGTAAGGAGAGCCTCCTTTCACAACATTGGCTGATACAAGATCTAGATCAATGTCATCAAGTATAATATAGGGAACTTTTCCACCTAATTTTATCTAAAGAGGAATCATGCCAACCCTTTTGGAAATTGCAATGATAGTGTGGAATGGTGTCAACATAGTTGCCTACTTACTTATAGGTAGTCTACTAATAATTATAAAAAAATCAACAAGGAATGATATATTGCAAATCATACAAGTCTTTACTTTTATCATTACTAGATGAACAAGGTCAAATTCACAAAGTATAAAGAACTGAACAAATTTTTAGGATTGAAGAACGAAGATGTAGCATAGAGGATGAATTTAGACAAAACATTATGTACATGAAAATTAATTTGTGTAAATATAAAATGATATGAGAATTTCTTTGAAATCACACCTTTACATGTTGTTTGTGATATCTATTAGATATGTCTATGCTTGAATTGACAATGATAGAAGTATTGTATAGTATACATGTGGATCCTAATTAGTGTGAACCTTCAATTAAATAAGTTGTTTAAGGAAAAGGATTTCATTTATGGAAAACAATAGAAGAGAAACTAAACATAAAAATATTATTCCACATGAAGAAAAATAGTACATCCAAAAACATGAAAGAATTTTAGTGAATAGTTATATAAGAAGATCACCTTTGTAATTTCTTTTGAAAAACGGGGTTGATGTCATGGTTTAAAATTTAGAGATCCATTGATAAAATGTATTATGGAATGTGTTATCTCAAATATGAGAAGGGTAAGAACTTCCACTTTTGAAATGTGCTTCTCATTAATCCAAGCCATGCTTATCAAATTCCTATTAATAGTTGCAACTTGTCTTGGTGGAGATGGAGGATGTGTATCAAATGTTTCCAATCCTTCATTGTTCAACTCACCCATTTTTCATCACCCAAATTTGATCCTTGAATTCCAAAAGGATTAGTGTGCCATATGAACTCAAATTTATCAAATTGTCTAAATTAGGCCTTCCAAAAACTAAGATCACCATCAACTAAGACATCATTACTAAAAGATGCATATTTGACATGTGGATATTCTTTCCTTACCCACCCTAACATAAAACCTCCACCAAAACATTACAAGAAAACCTTTCTTTTAGCAACTGCAAAAGCATATGGTTGCATTTTACATAAAGGAAGTAAGAAAAATAGACTAGTCAAAATTAAAATAAACATGATCCTCATCCACTCCTTAGTTCCGACATCCAAAAAAAAGAATAATAGCGTTCGTTTAAGAAGATGAATTTTATGCATTAGTCAATAGCAATTATTTCCCAATTGATAAAGTATAAGAGAAAACACTTAAAGTTCATTTATGAGTCCTAAAGACATATGATAAGAAAACACATAAAGTTCATTTAATTTTTGGGTTCTAAATACATATGATTATGGAAGGGACAAATGACACTTAAGAGGAAAACAAATTTCTTTTGTTAGACCTTAAAAAAAAAAAAAAAGTGACCAAGTGGCAATAAAAAAGTGGTTAAAGAAGTAAATAGAATTGACAATTGTTAATCCTCAAAGCAAGCTTATTTTGTTTTGAAAAGAAAATACAATGTGCTCTATGATCATCATTTCTTTTGTAAAACAAAATAACGAGCAATAAGCACCCAACTACAAAGCATTAAATGCTTTGCATGCTAGGGTGTAGCAATTCGATCCAATTGTGTACACCCCAACATGTAGAACATTTAATGATATGTAGTTGGGTGCTTATTGCTCACCAAACAAAATGAATCTCATCCATTATCGAGAAAAATAACATGCTCACTTATCGAAAAGCCACAATTTTCTGTTCTTTGAGGCCTTTGAGAGAAACTTTATTGTGCAACATATTGCATGATCTTCTGGCCATGTTTTTTCCATGCTTTTTCAACATTTGAGCTTCTCATATTTTATTATGTCCTTGAGTAGTGTCCCCATATACCCCTTTGTAATGAAAGGTAAGTTTTACAATGTCTACCTCATTGTTTCCATGATAGTTAGGAAGGCACCCCATTGTGTCTCCTCCATCATTTCCAGAATAATTTGATAGTCGCCTATGCCCATCAACATCTTCATTTCCAGATTAACTAGACAAGCCCCAATATGCATTACCATGATAATTAGATGGACACTCTTCACTATCTCCATCATTATTACCATGGAAATTTGAGAATAATCTTGTGTCCTTTACACTAAAGTAGATCCATCTTAACTCTGAATCTATCATGCATGAAGAGGGATCAAATCACTTAAGGTGAAAACATTTTTATATAATTTTTCACCTCAAGGGACTTGATACTGTTGGTGTCGTTTCACGCTTGCGCACACCCTTCTTAACATTGGAGACTTTAGACCCAGGGTTCGTCCAAAGTCGACCAACAAAAACCCCAAAGCATCGACCTATCCATATTTAGCCAAGGCCGAAGAAGGTCTCACCCGAGATGAAATGAGGATCATAAAGACCATCTGGTCTTGTGACAGGGACGAAGGGACACATACACGAGGATCCATTCAAGATAGTATTCATGCACTCCATTAACCTCAATTTACTATTGATCGTTAAGTAAAATAATACACACACATATCCAAATAATACATGAATGACACACAATAGATCAAAACTGTTGTAGCCTTATTATTCTTTCCATTCCAAAGAACACAAGCATACATTAATCAAACTATATTTAACAACAACAGAGCCTCATGTCCTCCTTAGATAATTCCCCAGGGTTACAACTATGTTATGCACATCCTTTTTTACCTCAAGGATATGACAAATTCAAGATTATATATAGTAGCATTGCAACATTACAAAGGCTCAGAGTGAGATCGACACACAACGAACAATTTAATGAATCATCTAAGTGAGTGTCTAACTCTCTAACTCTATTTCCAATGTCGCTACTTCATTTTATAGATTTCTCTGCTTGGGAGCTTTGTCTCTTTCTTCTCTGCTCCACTCACTCTACTAAAAAAACTACCTCACATGCTTCTGGCACTTTCTTGCAGTCCACATACCCTTTTGTAATCATGGCAATATTAACTGTAATTCCGGCTCATCTTTTTTCAACTCTGTGTTCCCTTGTGTTGTTGGCAGTGATCATTCGAGAAAATTTCCTGATGATTCCTTTCTTGATTCCGGTGCGTGTCTCCTTGATTTTCGATGCCACTAAAAAAACTTGGGTCGACGCGCATTAAGTAGACTTCATGCTTGGCCCGCAATGTCAAAACTTGGTTCAACACACACTTCTTATCATTCTTCATCGATTAGATTAGGCGTGTGCAAAATTGGAATGGGAACATAGAAAACTTGGAAGGAGTGAACAAAAAACTTGGAATGAGCATGCACAACTTTGATTGTGTTCATGCATGAGATAAACCCAAAACTTTGGGTGCCAATAGGCCCCCACCACTATTATTTGTCCTGTCCTCGAGCCAATAACTTCATGGAGTTATCGTTGCAATGGAGAAGACAATGCTTCTGAGTTCCTGCATGAAATCCTTGAATAGGGGATCAAGCTCATTAATGTAGCCCTGTAGATCTCACGTGAACTGAGCAACGAACCCAACTTCAACTATTGTGACCTAAGAATTTGTCAGGTCAGTTGCATTGATATGTTGAATGAGAGTGTCAACATTAACCTACACATCGAAAATTTGCATAAACAAGAAGAAGGCCTTATCGGTCACAAAAGTGATCATCTTAGACATACTCTACTGCTCAGCCTGAGCTGCAATGATCTCCTTTGTTTTTGTTGCAATTGCGAGCATCGTAGCGATGCGCTCCCCAGAAGGCAAAAGGTTAGATCTCCCTTTTTTTGGGAAACCTTTGCCTCATCCATGTGAACTTGGTCTTTGATAGTAGATACTTCTGGTGGCAATTGGAGATGGGTCCATAGGGAGAAGTCATAGTTGACCATGCGGGAAAATGATTCCACCCTACGTTGTCCATCGTGGAGAGTTTCTTGGGCCAACTCAAGCCTTTTCTGGAACCGAGTCACAGAGATATTTGTTGGGTTGATTGGTGGATGAAGTGCAGTGAGATGCGCCTCTAGATTATGTAGGTAGGATTTTATATTCAAGAGTTTAAATCCCAGAAGGACATCATGCCCTTGCATAGAAGTAGTGGGAATATGTGCATATAAGTTTTCCACAACACCCATAAGGTCAGTGAACGTTGTAGTGAGCTCAATGTACTGGGCTTGGGTGACCATATGTGTCTTACTTTCAATTTCATACCTCCTATGTAATGCTTGATGATATTGAATCTCCTTTTGGTATTGTTCATGAATCTAATTATGCACGACAATGTCTACTTGGTGTTGGAGTTGTATATGTGCATGAGATTGGCCCAGTTTTTATTTGTGCTCACTTAACTCAGAGTGCGGGGTGGTAGCACAATAATGTATCATGGGAGTTGGAATAGGTGCCAACAAGATAACTCCATTGTTGGAATCTACGGTAAGTAATGTTGGGGGGTCCACTCTAAGGACCAAAGTGAAGGCACTGGAATGAATCTCGGAAGCCGATGGCCACAGAGAAGTGTCTGGTACTGGAGGTGTGCCTCCATGTTGTTGAAAAAGCTGATCAACATTGCGCATAGATTCTGAATGAACTTGTTGTTAAAGAACAAATTTCCTCTTTAAGACATCGATTAATGTGGCTATGCCCGACAACATCTCAATAAAACCTTGTTGAGTGGAGGGAATGGTACTACAACTGGATAGGCTGGTCCGCTGCCTCTTTTCCCCGAATTGGGGTGGATTGTGATTGTTGTTGCGTAGAATGTAGATCTCGATACTAATTGGTTGTGGTATCATCGTTAT
The DNA here is from genome assembly GCA_010110895.2 of Picea sitchensis. Taxonomy (NCBI): domain Eukaryota; kingdom Viridiplantae; phylum Streptophyta; class Pinopsida; order Pinales; family Pinaceae; genus Picea; species Picea sitchensis. The sequence goes on along the minus strand of SNQJ01S0023500.1, from coordinate 73,855 downwards.
AACCCTTTCCATGGGGGATTGTGTGTCGCACTTGATGCAACACAACTTCAGCCTTGTTTTGATCATGATTACACTTAATGCGCATTTCTAGAGTATCAATGTCCTCAGCGAGATGTGGTTGGTCATGATCAGGCCATTCAACCACACCTTGTTGGATGTCTTCTTCTGTAATTCAGAATGGGAGGAGTACCATTGTAGCACCCTGATCATCACTGGGATAGATGAACATGTTATGGAAAGTACATTCAAATAAGAGGTAGCCATCATACCTATAAATGAGGGTGTGCGAGATGTGCTCTTGCAAAGTAGTTTCCTGGATTAGTTGTTGGTACCAACTCTGAAACAACTCGTCATTGGAATATTGGGTGCATGAATCCTTGCTCTCATGCAATCACATAAATAAAGGATATTTAAAGGCATGCCTACTTCCAGTACGTCGTTCAAACCCCTGAGGGGGATACCAAAGCACCATAGGGAGAGCAATAGAATCCAATTGTAATGAAACTCTTTCCCTAAGTTTTGGGCGTCTAAGAAATCATCAATGAATTCATTCATTACATATCAAGCCCAAGCCATCTGGACACCAGATACACACCATTTAGCTGCAATGACTACCCCAAATGGGCACTCCTCCATTGTAAAATTGCGCAAGATTTTGCAGGCTATCAATTGTGTAGCAAAGCGAACCGACTGAGCGTTTATTTCTAAAATGAGTACCCCACCCCTACCATGGCGTGTATTGTATGTGTCGTGGATCTCATATTGTGTAACATATTTAGCGGCTAAGGCTTTTTCTAGCTCATCACCATGCATGGGAAAGCATGTAACACAATGGATTTTTTCTTGATCAACCAAATACTTCCACCCCAACCAGAAGTACCCACCATGTAGGTGAGTGAGTAAAAGGCAGACACACGGGGTGATGACCCTGCTATGCCCAAAATGGGGGCAGTAAATTAGAGGTAGAATATTGTCTTGTCTAAGGGGTTGGGCCCACTCTTGGGTGAGCACTAATGGTTTACCGTGTGCACTTCGAACGGTGTAGGCATAATGGCATAAGGACAAGGTGGGGAACTGCCCGAGGTCACGAAAATCATAATCCATGAATTGTTCATCATGCACTCTCACGTCCAAGAACTTGTGAAACTCACATGCCGAGGTAATGATGGCTCTATTGTTTATCAGTCTTCAACAACCTAGGATCTCTTTCGACCATGTGGTCTCATTGATGAAGCCATGGGAATTATTTCAGCAAGTTTCTTTGGAAAGCTATTATAGGAAAAATATGTTGATACTTCCACTCACGTTTATTTCTATTGTTCCCTTTTCGACTAAGATTGTGGACCCTTTTTATAGATTGATGAAATTATGCACTAAGTTGGACAACATTGAGTCTGAAAATGGAAAGTTACTTAAGAGAGTACTACAAAATAGCTAGGAAGTGTGCCGAGGGTTGTTAAGAACTGAGAGTGTCGTAGGGTAACCATCATTTTCTTCTGGGTCATTCAAATGTATATTATCCCGACAGTGCCATCAATATATAAATTATTGGAAGTTGCGTGAGCCACTTAAATCGATGTTCGTGATCCATGAAACATATCAATCCTTATGCATTAATGGTGCATGATTGTTGATTCTACCACCAAACGTGCGAAAAATTTGGGGAGGTTGTAGCATTTAGCGCTGAAGGCCATGTTAATGATTGTTTCCTTAAGAAAATGTATAACATACATGTCACTATCTTAATTCGTGAAAAGACTGAGACCGTAGAGCCTTGATTGTGACAGGGACATGTTTGTACATGCGCATATGTAGTTCTTTAGGAGCACCACACATGTTTTATGTGCGCCCCTATGTGAGTTCCCCTTGGTTACTTAATCACAATGACCCCTGGTGGGTTGCAACGCCTCTTCACCCATATCCATCCTACTTATTTTGTCCAATGAGTGTCCACGATTGTGTTATTCTTATGGGATTCGTTTGTTTTCTCAATGGGGTTAGTTGTGATAGGACGAGCCAATGTTCTTTATTATACCACATACTTTGTAGAGAAATCTGTTTGATGCATGGATGCCTCAACAACTTCCCATCCATGATAAGGTTCTCTATGTGTGGCCCACCATCACATCTGAATTCTTATGAGCACTATGTCAAGTGCACGAGCCTTGTGATGTTCGGGAATGTGTCAAATCCATGCAATAAATGTGTCTACCGGTTCTGATCCATCGTACCGATAGGATCCAAATTCTTCCTCGCACACTTCTGTGGATATATGTGCAGACATCCTTATTGAGACCTCATACAACTTTTGATGCCACCTTTCCATAGCATTTTCAGAATCTCTGTCGTACAAATTGACACTTCTCCAACTTAATTCTCCATATGCGGTGGGGTTGATGTAATCCTCTCTGCACCTCGTGATATTATAGAGTTTTTCAATAGGAAAGATTCTTTCATCCTCATCCACTGGCTCATTGTATCTATCTCCTTCATATGGATCTAGAGGTGCAACCACGTGCAGGGTATCAGTTTCAAAGGATATCTAGCTCTTCTTCAAATTCAACATTGCATTATTTTCAAAGGCTCAGTCAATTCCAAAAAATGTAGGGAATGGGTCAGATTCATCCATAATATCTATTACTTCAAAGTAAACCTTTGTTTTTGCCCCTTCTATATTTACTTCCACCTGTTCCAGTCGACCTATGGAGTAGATATTGTATTGATTTTCCAACTGCAACTGGATGGGAGACCAGACCAATTTTGGTTTACCCATCACCTCCCAAGAATTATTTGGTATAATATTCACATCATAACCCAGATCTAACATGACTCCATCCATGTCATAGTCACCAAGATTTGTTGTCATCTTGAATTCACGCCCCATGTGATTTTTCTTATTGACTTGGCACATATCTCTTTTTGGTAGGGGAATTGATATTGTCCTCTCCATCAGCTCCTTCCCCATACAAGTGGCTAGCATCTACATCAAATTCTTTGCAACATCAAGTTCATTAAGCAGTCTCAAACAACAATATAAGAAATTACTTACTTGATCCTCTGTGTCCATCTCATGTCCTAATTCATGTAATGCTTCTTCGTGTGTTTCTTGCTTCAACTCTTCAAGATGATGCTCCTCAATTGCTCTTTGTTCGGTGCGTTAAAACTCTTCCTACTTGTGTGCTTCTTCCATCGACCTTTGTGTCGCTGCTGCAAATCCTCACGCATGTGAGCTTCTTCCAAAGACCGTTGTGTCGCGCGCTATAGCTCTTCCCCAGTGCAAGTCTCTTTTAACGACCTCTATGTCACTCATTTTACTTCTTCACAGATCTGAGCCTCCTTGAGTGATCTCTATGTTGCGTGATGCAACTCTACACATAATATTTATTCTTAAATAGTTCACTGCGCATTGTGCAGGAAATGATTTTGCTGGGAAGCATCGAGTTTAGGAGGGGGATGTGTTTCCTTTCTGATCTTTCCCTCCAGATTATGGCCCAAGCTCTCATACTGCTCGAAGTCCCTTCCTATTTTTTCTCCTCCTCGAGTTACCACCCGAACATTGACTTCTTCATCTTTCTTATTATTTTTGTGTGGCTTTGCATGCACCATATTGCAATGCATCTTCTTTTCTTCCCACTTCTTCACTTAGTTGGGACAATCCTCTATGACATGTTCAACACTATAGCAGTATGCACAAAGCACATGCAGTTTGGTAAAAAACCTTGATACATGACCAATTTATCCACAATTGAAACAAGTGGGAAGTCTGCCTCCCCCAACGTCATATCCTCAACCGTGACCACACCCATATCCACCTCTATGACCTCCTTGGTATCTTCCTCTTTCCACACCGCCACGATCGCCACCCTTCTGTTCTTTCGGTACTCACAATGTATCACAGGTATTGTCTTGCATCAACTGGATTGACTGACAATTATTAAGATCATGTCCCATGGATTTACATAACTCACAGAAAAAAGTATGATGCATCTTTTGATACTTCTACAAAGTTGGGCAGCGGGGTGGTATGTGGCCCCACTATTGGAAGATCTCTCACCATTCCATCTGTCCAGTTGGGAATGGACTTGACGCACTCATCGCCACATAATTCATAAGTAAATGGAATTTGTCCATGCGATGCCCCTTAGTGCGACATGTAGTACAACAAACGTGCTTGCACATGACTTTCATTTTTTCCATATCTTACAAATTCATCGTCATGTTGGATAGTTGCAACTACACCTGCGCCAATACTATTGACTTCTCTACCCCTCCTAACGTAGCTTCTAGGTGCATTGCAATTTCTATCGCCTCTGCTTGAGTCATCACCTTCTACTGGGTGAGTGGGACTCAGATATGGGGAATAATCCCTACAATAAACCACTCTTGGTGTTGCATTTCCTAGATTTGGAACATCATCTATCCAATAAAATCTTAAACGACTGGTCATAATCCCACACGGTTTCTCCTTAATGTTGCTTAATCTCCTTGATCTCATTAAGACAATGAGATTCAAACTTGGGATTTTGAAATTCCTTCAGTAAATCCCTTTTGATCTCCATCAGAGACCTCGTCTATCTCGCTAGCATAGTGTCCTTGTACTTCTTGTACCACATCAAGGCTCTATCCTTGAACGTGGTATCCAACTGCATGATCTTTTCTGCTTCGTCTATGATCCTCTTCACATACCATATTGCTTCACACGTGAACCAATGTTTTTTTGCATCATATTTCCATGTTGCGTTAAACACGGGAAACCTTAAGGTGCTATCTTGATTCACCATTGTCACTCTCAAACCAACTCCTATGTTTTGACTGCTAGTTTTCAAACTCCTTGCTAGGATCCAAATACTCAAATTATCATAAAATTACAGAAGTACACACTATGTACAAAATGTCAACATGGAGCACAAATCCAATATAGATAAGTTACACAATAACTCCTTAAAGAATAGGGGAACCACCTCCAAATAACCAAATACCATTCATACTTCACAATTCACATATCAATAATGAATACATGATCTCTTATATATAGCTATTCACACTTGCACATGAGGCCCCTTTATCACTAGGTCGACCTTATTACATATGTATTTACACATTACATGTACATTTAGGCCCCTATATGCCCCCACTTGGGGTCATATCATATACATTTAGCCATATATATGCCCCTCTTGGGTCATAACATAGTACCCTCCTTCAAAAAGATTTGTCCTCAAAGCTTTGCATTTAAATGCTTCACATGTGATGAAACCAAGTAATATGACTTTCTTATGTTTATGCTTTCTTAATTCCATTGTTGATGATATATCCATCCAAAATCAATTCTTTTTGGTCTTAATACTTGGTGTCTAGTTGTTGAATAATTTTCTTTCCTTTGATTCCATGTATTTTTGTTGAAGCTTCTCCAATTTGTATTCGTTGTTGGTCTCTGATAATAGCTTGTTGAAGAGTAGTTTGGTGATGCCTTGTTCCATGAATATTGACAAGTATTCCATCTTCTTCCTTCATAATGTTGATATTGTCCTTCTTGTCTTCCTTGAAATGTTTCTTGGTAATGAGGGTGTCGATACGGTTTCACATTTGATGGTATTCCTTCACTTTGCACATGCATTTCATCTATCTTCTTTCCAGTGATAATGGAATCCTCGATCATCTTTGCTTGGTTTTTGATTACTCTAGCCTTCGAGATAATACCATCATATTTGGCATGTACATCTTCTAGATGGAGTTCAACTTCTTCAAGTATATTTTGTTGACCTTCTTGAATCTTTTCTTCTTTCTCCTTTTGAAGCTGCAATGTGATCCCATCTAACAAATTCTGACGTCCTTCTTCAATTTTGGCTTGCATTTCTGACTTTACCTCATCCGTATTTAAGGATTCCTCAACCTTCTTTCAAATTTCCACTTGCAGTCTTTTGGTAGATTCTTCATCCAAGATTATTCTTTCTTCTTTATTTTGACAATTCTTCTTTTCTTCTTTCAATCTCTTAACCTCATCCAATAGTTTTTTATTATGGCTTCGTAATCTACATATCTCTTCATCTTTCTTTTTCAAATATTCTCTTGATTCATCTTTTTCCCACTTGCCTTTGCTAGTATTTTCTTGCTTTAGGTTCTTAACCTCCTTAAAAAGTGATTCATTAAGGGATATTATCTTAGATAGATCCTTACCCTTCTTCTTAATCTCTTCCTTTGCTTCTTTTAATTCATCTTGAATTATATAAATTTGCTCCATTTTTGTATCCCTAATCCATTTATCTAAGAAGAGTTTTTCAAATTCTTCCCATGTGCAGTGCCATCTAGTATTTTAATCAACACTCATCCAACACTTCCAAGCTTCATCAAAAAAATAATCTCTTTCTTTATTACGAGTCATATTATATTCTTTTACCAACCTCCACCATTCCATAGGATTAATTTCATCTTTATCTTCATCTCTTGTAAATTTAGGTATTTCCATTCATTCTTAATTGAGGTCTAAGCCCGATCCTTGACTTCAAACCTCTGTATATTAAGGATAAATGTATCAAATATTTATAATCATTGTTCCAATATTCTCTTCTATGTGTTATCTTTCCAATGGATTTTGAATCAGCTCAATCAGACATTCCAATCAAAAGTTATGATAGTTTTAAGTGAACATACCTTTGAAACCCTGATTTGGAGTCTATCCTCCTAGATGACCTTACTTATGATGTATCTCTGCAATTTTGTCCCTTCTCAGTTTGAAATTGTGACCTGTAGTACTCTGAAATTTCTTCTCTGCAATTTCACAGGTCTGACCAAAATTGGATGTGCCAAGTGGAATTTATGATAACTTCCCCACACCTTACTGATTTTTGGCCTTTTCGGTAGAGAGAACTTGTACATCATGCCCCATGCACTATTTAATGAAACCAGTCTCACTCAATTTGGATTCTCTATGAATAAGTTATGGTTGTTTTACCCAGAACACTTGTTTGAGACTAGTCAATAGGACTAGTTAGATACCCTATCTTCCACAGGGTGTATCTACACAATTAGGATGACCCAGAAGCTGAAATTTTTATCAAAGATACCTTGATAATTTATATGAATATCCTATGGATTTCAGGTTCTAAAACATTATAGAAAAAAAATTATAGCGAAAATTCCGCGATGAATAAATTCAGGATGATTCCAGAACCCTATCTTACACAGTCTATATCTCCGCAAGTATAAGGTCTTAGGAGCTTAAATTTTAACCCAACGTACCTTGATCCCTATAATAAATATCCTACAAGGGGTTCCTTCTGAAACGCCATAGAAAAATATTTATAGTGAAAATTCCAAGGTGTCTCAGATGTAGCAGCGAAACCCCAAGACCTTAAGCTTTGGTACCAAATGTTATGATCCAAATACTCAAAATATCATAAAATTACAGAAGTACACAACATGTATAGAATGTCAACGTGGAGAACAACTATAAGATAGATAATTTACACAATAACTCCTTAAATAATAGGGGAACCCCCTCCAAATAACCAAATACCATTCATACTTCACAATTCACATCTCAATAATGAATACATGATCTCTTATATATAACTATTCACACTTGCACATGAGGCCCCTTTATCACTAGGCCGGCCCTATTACATATGTATTTACACATTACATGTACATTTAGTCCCCTATATGCCCCTCCTTGGGGTCATATCATATACATTTAGCCATCTATATGCCCCTCTTGGGTCATAACACTGATACCCCTCCTTGTGAAGTCGCACTGGCTTTGCCTTCTTCTTCACTCGCCTCTTCTCTTTTGTCTTATTCTACTCTTTCTTCTACTCCAATTGCTTCACTATATGTTGTTCTTTCTTCTTGATTACAAACACATAAGGGGGGTGGTTCAAAGGGGGGTAAGTCCATCTCCTTTCAAAAAAAATTGTGAGGGGACCTAGAGAGTTTCTTACTTGCAACCATACAAGACCATCTATAATCGCCAATTCTTCTCCCCCACCACTAAGGGATCCTTCATCTTCCTTTCTTTATCCCACGCCTATACTATGTGCCTCATCTTATTTCAAGGTTGTGACATTCCGCAACAACCAAGGGGTTTGGACTTCATCACCTAGGCCCTTGGGACCGCGTATTCCATAGAAAATTAAATAATATAGCCGTCTTTTACTCGAGCAAACTAAAAGTCAATGGCCAAAGTCCACTTGTTTTCCCACACCTTCAATCTATCAAGCGTGGCTTGATCCCAAACAATTGGTTCTAAAGGCCACACAATAGAATTGGTAGCAATTTTCCTTTTCAACCATTCATAAAACAAACAAGGGATTTCATCAAAGAATGTCTCATGCATATCAATATAAATATATTTATATTTCCATATCTCCACGTTCACTCTCAGGCCCTAAGTTTCTTGCAGGGCAAACTCATGCTCCTTTGCAATTAGCCAGTATTGAATTTCCTCCCGAGACAAATATCACCTCATCTCTTGCCTTCATCATTCCCTATAAGACTTTCAGGTACCGATAACAAAACCATTTGTTTGTGTCGTTTCACTCTTGCACCCATCCTTCTTAACATTGGGGATTTTAGACCCAGGGTTCTATTGGACATTTGTTTTAGCGCTTCCTACAAGTTTTGTGACATGGGTTAACAACCTCTCTTGGATCCTAACTCTAGAGATTGTGGTGGATATTAACGCTTGCGGGTTTTGGTCTAACGACAATCATATTCCAGAGTCGACAACAAAAACCCTAAAGCATCGACATATCAATCTTCAGCCAAGGCCGAAGAAGGTCTCACCCAAGACAAAATGAGGATGATAAAGACGATCTAGTCTTGTGACAAGCATGAAGGGATAAATACATGGGGATTCATTCATGATAGAATTTAGGCACTCCATTAACCTTACTTTACTATTGATCATTAAGTAAAACAACACACACACACATCCAGATAACACATGAATGACACACGATAGATCAGAACTGATGTAGCTTTATTATTCTTTTTGTTCCATAGAATACAAACATACATTAAGCAAACTTTATTCAACAACAACATAGCCTCAAGTCCTCCTTAGATAATTCCTCGGTGTTACAATATACTGTACTATGTGCATCCTTTTTAACCTCAAGCATATGACATACTCAAACTAATATCTAGCAACATTACAACATTACAAAGGATCAAAGTGAGTTCAACATACAACAAACATTGAATGAATCCTCTAAGTGAGTGTCTAGAACTCTCTAACTCTATTTCTGATGTCGTTGCTTCCTTTAATAGCTTTCTCTGCTTGGGAGCTCTATCTCTTTTTTCTCTGCTCCACTCGCTCTACTGACAAAATTGCCTCGCACGCTTCTGGTACTTGCCTGCATTCCACATAGCCTTCTATAATTGGGGAAATCTTAACTCTCTTTCTAACTCATCTTCTATAAATTCCACGTTCACTTGTGTTGTTGGTAGTAATCATTCGAGAAGATTTCTCGATGATTCCTTTCTTGATTTTGACAAGCGTCTTCTTGATTTCCGGTGCCACTAACAAAACTTGAGCCGACACGCGCTAGGTAGACTTCAATATTGGACCACAATGTCAAAACTTGGTCTGGCACGACATTCTCCGCCCAGTAGCCTAGGTGCGCACAAAACTAGAATGGGCACGTAGAAAACTTGAAAGGAGCACACACAAAACTTAAGATCTATACTTAAGATGGATCTACGATGGTTCTTTATATATATTGACAATCTAGAGAGAGAGAGAGAGAGATGAAATTTCTCATGATTAAAACGAGGTTCTTTATATATAGAGAGACAATCTAGAATGATTAAAACGAGGTTCTTTATATATAGAGAGACAATCTAGAGAGATAGAGAGATGAAATTTTATGGTTAAAACACTCCAAATATATATATATATATATATATATATACATATAGAGAGAGAGAGAGAGAGAGAGAGAGAGAGAGAGAGAGAGAGAGAGAGCACCTATCATCAAAATACAATTTTTTTTACTTTCAATTACTTTGTGTGTAGAAAGTTGATATAAAATTATTTTACTTAAATTGGTCATTGAAATATTTTTTTTCTTATTAATATATTTTTAAATGGCACATGTCAAGTGGGTTGTGGAAAATGTCTTTTTAGTTGATATATATATAAAGTTGATATTGAAACATTTTATTTATGGTGCACAATGAATTTTTTTTTTTGTTATTAATATTTTTTTAAATAGTGTCAACTTCATATCAAGCATTGAAGGAATTACACATCTCCCTCATACTTGGAAGTAGAACCACACCTATCTGGAGAATAAGAAATTTTTTACTCTCAATTTCTCTCTCTATTTATGAATGACATTAATTTTTTTTTTATATTAATATATTTTTTAAATGTTATCGACTCCATGCTAAGTACACAAAGAATTACACATATCTCTCATACTAGGTATTGGGATGTTGTTCAAGTACCTTCAACACAATAAGTATTCAAGTTGTTATAAGACAACTTTCTCATTCCATCTCCACCATCACAGTAATTAAGGATGCCTAATGCTCTAAAAAATACCACTTCCAATCTGACTCTTGGATCCCTTGGTAATTAGATAACTGAACACCAATTTCAATTTCATCAGTATTCCCCTATAGTATGACAGGTGCTTGATGCCATCTCCCACACTATTAGATTGAGACGACGACAATGACAACTGCCCTATATCCAACATGCACTCTAGACAACGACAATGACAACTGCCCTATATCCAACATGCACTCTAGACAACGACAATCAAATGAAGTCCTTTCATACTCTTCGAGCAACAATGAATCATTGAAGGGAGTATGATAAGTAAAATATCTGGACAGTTGAATGGTTAACCATTAGTTCAAATAATTAAGTAATCTACCAATAGAATTGGATTTCACATAGCATCCATATTAAGTGGAAGGATGGCCCTCCATGTTATATGGTTATTTTTATCTCATGTTATATCTGTAATTTTTATTTGGATTGCAGATTTCATTCATCCAACTAGTATGGAGCAATCTTGATCTAGATTGTAGATTCTATCCATAATTTTTATCTAGATAAAAGGTTGAATTGCATTAATTCTTGAGAGAAAGTAATGCAATAAAAATGTCGCAGAGACGTTTCTTGTGTAGTTTTAATTTATATGGAACTATGAAATTGTCAAAACAAAATAATGTTTTCTTTGAGGTGTACAAAAAATATGCTTTCATACATTGTTCATGCTTTATGGATGATAATAATTTATCTTAATTTCTTCACATTTTAAGCCAATATCAGATAAGGGATTGTTTTTTTTACCAATTACCTCTTAATTTTGTTTCCTATTCTCTTTATACCTTGTTCTCTAAAATATATATCCTAACCATTATTAATCAATTTTCCATTTTTTCAAATATAAAAAATTTACATTAAATATTTTGTCATATATTTGAGTTATGAATACTATGAATCAAATTTATTCTAAGTCTAAAAACAACCTAATTTTATGTAGAAATGTAAAAACTTGCACAAAGGGTTGTAAATTCATATATATATATATATATATAATCATTTCATTAAAACTCATTCCAAATAGATTTGTCCAGGACACTTTGATACTACTCATATTAAAGATAAATAATTTTAAAAATAAAAACAATTGAAACACAAAACTATAACTTAAATTTTTTCTATATCCTAATGCTATAATCTAATATAATCTAATAGGTATGTATTAAAATGTCATAATAATTAATAAATAATTTCTTATTATAAATTAGTAAAATTGATATAAAGGGTTGAAATAATAATTTAGGGATACTAAAAAACTCCATAGTAAAATTAAGATTTTATCATATATTTGAGTTACTAATATTATGAATCAAATTTATCCTAAATCTAAAAACCACCTAATTTTTATGTAGAAAAGTAAAAACTTTCATAAGGCATTGTTAATTTTTATAAACAAAACTAAACCTTACAATTTGTGGATCAAGTGTTTAAAGATCTATTTTTTAGTTTATCATTTTATTTTTATTTTTGTAAATAAAAAGGGTGTTTCTTATTACTGTGCTTTTATAGTACAAAATGCCACATGTCATCAATCTGCCACCTGTTTCGCCAAATTAGCAGAAACCGGAACAGGTGGAAGACTATGATACTTTTAGACAAAATAGCTATACGCCATTTGCCCTGCCAAATGGAAACCAGAGAAGGTGGCGGATTCGTGTTGATACTGGATTGTTCCATGCACCTACGATAAACTACCAACTGAAAAAAAGAGGACAAAACTGCAAAATTGCATCATCACAGTAAACTACAAAACTGTAAAACTAAAAAAATGTAAAATTGCATCATTGCAGTACAAAGAGTTGGGAAGAGAGTGTGTGAGGTATCCATAGAAAATAAATTACACATTAGCACCTGGGGCATGTCGTCTGGAGCGCCTGTGAAGGGGTCGTCCCTGGGCTGGAGCATGAAAGACCTCACACAGGTCGGGCAACATTGAGATGTTGGTACATTCGAGAAGGAATCATAAAGCATGTCGATCCGTTGGTGCATGAGGGTGTCCCATTGTATCTGGTCCGTCATCTAGCTCCTTAGCTCAAAGATGAGCTTTAGCTTCTCTGGATTGAAGAAAGGTGGTGGAGCATGGAAGAAATCAGGGAGAGCAGTGAGTGGTGGAGGCCCAATACTGGGTGGCCCTCCACCTCCGCGCCCAAGTCCTCCAGTGTAGTTTCCATGACCTCCACCGCTTTGACCTCCTCTGTCCCAGTCCCAACTTGACTGTCTGTGTCCTGAATTGAGGCAATATAATCCATATGGAGGAATTCCTTTGGGAATTCCTCCTCAATACATGTGGCCCCCTCCATGGAAACCTGGGTGCTTGTGCTTGTTGGGTTATGGCTAGGGGACTGCAAATCATCCAGAACTGTGAAGATGAGAGATTTTGGAGGAACCTGGATGGGTTACTCCGAAATCTCCTCCTCAACATACGCCATTGGCGGTGTTCTTGGTTTCTCCCATTGTTGATTCCAAGCAATGGATAGGGCGCGCTCCAACCTCTGCACTCGCCTCTGTCGGGAAGCTAGACTATACCAGGTTGGGTTGCGCCTCGGTTTTCCTCTCTCCCTTGGCATGGCTAGGCCAGGAGGACTGATAATTCTATGGGTAATCTTAATGAGAATCCACTACACGCAGGGTTCGTTCTCGAAGCGACTAGGGTGATGGAGCACCAGAGAGAAATGGGGACAACCTCGTCCGAGCGGGAGAGATAAGCCCAGGCCCGACATGACCATTGTATTGATCCCCCCACTGCAATTACACCTTGTTTCCGCCATAGTCCTCACGCGAGGGAGCTGTCCTCCCCTTCTCAACATGCAATAATGATTGTCCTTCATTCAAGATTGAGGCGAAGGGCGTTGACCTGCCATATTTATGGCTTGGGTCTGGGGCAGGCTACTTGGCCTCTCGTTGCTACGTGGCACCCCATCCGAGATAGTTTATCATTTTATTAAAACTCTATTATAAATTAGTAAAGTTGATATAAAGGGTTGAAACTATATATATATATATATATATATATATATAAATATAATTCCAAATAGATTTATTCACCTAACGAAAAATGAAACCCTACAATTTGTCGATCAAGTGTCTAAAGACCTACCTTTTCGTTTATCTTTTTATAAGATTTGTTGAGGACACCTTGATACTGCTTATATTAAAGATAAATAATTTTAAAAATAAAAATAATTGAAACACTAAACTATAGCTTAAATTTTTTCTATGTCCTAATGCTATAATCTAATAGGTATGTACTAAATGCCATAATTAACTAGGCACTAATCAATAAAATAATTTCTTATTATAAATTAGTAAAATTGATATAAAAAATTGAAATAATAGTTTAGAGATACTAAACGACTCTATAGTAAAATTAAGATTTTGTCATATATTTGAGTTACTAATACTATAAATCACATTTATCCTAAAATCTAAAAACTACTTTTTAATGTAGAAATTTAAAAACTTTCATAAAGCACTTTCAATTCTTATAAACATTAACGATTATATATATATATATATATATAACTCATTCCAAATAGATTTATTCACCTAACAACAAACTAAACCCATACCTTTTCGTTTATCATTTTATTAAAATCCATTCCCAAAAGATTGATACTGCTCATATTAAAGATAAATAATTTAAAAAAAAATAATAATTGAAACACTAGACTACAACTTCATTTTTTTTTTTATGTCCTAATGCTATAATCTAATATGTATGTACTAAAATTTCATAATTGACTAGCCACTTATCAATAAAATAATTGCTTATTATAAATTAGTAAAATTGATATAAATGGTTGAAATAATAATTTAGGGATACTAAACAACTCTGTAGTAAAATTAAGATTTTGTCGTATATATATTTGAGTTACTAATACTATGAATCAAATTTATTCTAAGTCTAAAAACCACCTAATTTTTATGTAGAAATTTAAAAACTTTCATAAAGCGTTCTCAATTTTTATAAACATTAACAATTATATATATATATAATCATTTTATTAAAACTCATTCTCAAAAGATTTATTAAGACACCTTGATACTGCTATATTAAAGATAAATAATTTTAAAAATAAAAATAATTGAAACACTAAATTATAATTTAATTTTTTTTATTTCCTAATACTATAATCTAATAGGTATCTACTAAAATAACATAATTGACTAGGCACTCATCAATAAAATAATTACTTATTATAAATTAGTAAAATTGATATAAAAGTTTAGGGATACCAAACATCTCCATAGTAAAATTGATATAAAGCCTTGAAATAATAACTTATGAATACTCAACAACTTCAAACAATAGATATAATTACACACCAATACATAGTAGGTATAAAGCACATTTATTATTTTAATATAAATGTGATAAAAAAAAAACAATATTAATCTATGTTAATCATTGAAACCTTTTACTATATAACTATTTCAAATTTACAAATGTATGGATTAAATTGCATATGAAGCATAAAGTATTATATTTTAATTTATTTTTTTAATATAGAAATTAAAATTAAAATTTTTGTTATATATAAGATATAAATTATATAAATTAAAATTGGCATTTTTAAGAATGTGAATGGGAATACTAAAATAAAAGTTGAAGGAAATTTTTATAATGTTATTAATTGAAACCATAAAAATATTGTAATTAAAATGATCTTATTTGAAATTGATTCACTATTTTGATAAACATCTCTTATAATAACTCTCAAATTAGTGAAAAGATTGTAAGAATCTCAAAAAAATCCTAAATCCCACCCCACCCCACTTTAAATATGACTTCCGCAAAGTCAAGATCACCATAATCTCATATACATAAGAACTCATGTAAAGCTCAAGTTCTTGCAAGCTCATGTAAAGCTCAGGTTCTCACAAGCTCTGTGACTACACTCATCCATAGCACAAAGCAACACAACTCAATGAATTGGACACCAATTTTATCCTATGAATTTGGAATGTTCATAGAGGATAAGGAAGAAACCAAGGATAGAGAAATTGCGAGAGTAAGGAAGAAACCAAGAACGCTAGTGTTGAAGGATTGTTATTTTTGAAGCAGAGTATCAATTGTATCATGATTTGGCTAATGGGTCATCATGTATACCTTTCCTAAGTGAGGTCGGCATCTAGCTTCCACCGGTGCAAATATGTTTAAGGTCTTACCATACTACATAGTCCCCTCACTTTAAAACTTCTCATTCTTTATTTTTAATTTTTTTTTTTTTAAGTTGTGTAGAATTTAATAATTGATAGGAACATTGTTTGTAATTGTTATATGCCATAATATAAATATTATTCATAGATGTTATATTTTTAATTTGGTTACAAAGAAGAAGGATTGAGTTTCTCATTTTTTTATTTTTTTTTTAAGTTGTGTAGAATTTAATAATGGATAGGAACATTGTTTGTAATTGTTATATGCCATAATATAAATATTATTTATAGATGTTATATTTTTAATTTGGTTACAAAGAAGAAGGATTGAGTTTCCATAAAATTTAACAGGTATATATTTTTGGTCAAACATTAAAAGTTAAATAATAAATATTTTAAAAATTTATCAATATGTAAATTTAATTTAATTTTATATTGTATTAGCAAATTAAAAGTTAAATAAAGAATAATTTTAAAAAAATATTTAATATATAAATTTGATGACTAAATTTTTCATGGAATGTTAATTGAATGATGAACAAAATTAAATAAAAATACTTTAAAAATATTAATGTTACCAACCTACATAGATTAAGGTTTGCACATAACCTAGGAGTAAGAAATTTAAGAAACCCTTGAATTTAAATGTAGTGTTTCAAATCTTTTTTTAATATATTAGGTAGTGTTATTTGTAATTAGGATTTCATCTACAAGTAACAAATGTAAGCTATGGATATAAAATATTCAATGCTAACTTGTAGAATAATATGTCACTTGTTACTAATACTAGTGTAAATTCATCGCCGAGGGGATTACATCCCCAGATGTGCAAACATTTCTTCAAAAAAATTTGTGGAGTTAAGATAAATCTATGTTAGTTCTTAATATGTGTGTGTATTCAATTCTTTATTCAATACACAAAGAATTACAAGTTTCCCTCATAGTGAGTAGTATACCATTAAAATGTTTTATGGTTTCCTTCATAGTTTACTTTCAATTTCTTTATATATATATATATTACGTAGATACAAAGATTTTATATTTTGAGTGAATATACATGTTACATCCCATACTTTCAGTCTTGACCAAACTTGTTCTTTCTCCTACTACAATAAGCTCAAAAAGGCCAGTGTTTTCAACATTCTTTTATTTACATCATGTCTTCCCTACTGACATATAACATAAACATGTACATAACTATTCTATCTTTTTACAAAACACAAAAACACTGACTATTAGAAGAGGTGGTTTCAGAAGCATAATTCCATCGCTTATGTTTCTACACCATCGAAATATTCATAGACCCCAAAGGCTCTAGAGGGAAGAAGCAGAGCTTCTTTTGACAGTGCACCTGCCTTCTTATTAAGTTCCCTAAGGACATGGTGAAATGATAGCCATTCAAAAGACTGATATGCCAATTTGATGTCTCTCATTATTAGGGCCAGTCTTATGTCTTGGACTTCAATTTTTTGTCCAACCCAATCAATCTCCAGCTTGGAAACACCCATCACTTGGAGTTTTTTTACATCCTTTGCTTTGGTTGTTTCCAAAAGAGTCCAAAGGCCAATAAACTCAACTATGTTGTTCGATCCCTATCCGGGAGCATATCTAATAAACAAGTAATGTGAATGATTGAAATACAACACAAATCCCACTCCACACTTTGGAGGGCCACCTTGACTTGACCCATCAAAGTACCCCCAAGGTATGTCATAGTCAATGGAAGGTAGAATTGGATTACATGGCTTTTTTCTTTGATATCTTCTTTAAATTTTGCTGCTTGGTTGAGAGTTGTGAGAGTTGTTATTTCCGGTTGTATTTGCTTATCCTTGTAAGTCGCCAAATTACGAGCCCCCAATATATTGGAGACAAACAAACTCGGGAGGCTGAAATAAAGCTTGGCAAACCTTTCCATTGACCATTCTTTGAGATTTTCATCCAGGCTTCCCTTGTTCCATCTTGTCTTGGGATCCAATTTTTCTTTGATCAAATTCAACACATGGGTTGCATAAGGACAAAAGATAAATAAATGAGTTACGGATTATGAATCATTCTTGCAAAGAATACAACGGTTGGGTCCACACCAACCTCTCTTTACATAATTATCCCAAGTGAGGAGTTTATTGTTTAAGGTTAGTTAGAGAGCAATTTTGCATCTAGTGGGAGCTTTGGATTTCCACAACAATCCCCACCACCATTTTTTGGGACCTGTAAAATGGTCTTCCTGCCAAGCTTTACAGCCCAGCTTCGCAGAAAAGGTTCCACCTTTTGGATTCTTGGACCAACAGAATGAGTCTTCTGTGTTATCATCCAGGGTAATGAAATTTTCACATAATAAGCCTATAAAAGACCTCAATTCTTCAGCTAAAGCACCAGTGAGTCCCAAATACTCCTCATATCTCCAACCAGATCTTCCTTTGGGTTGTTGGTCACCCACATCTATATCTTTTAGACTGTATATATTTTGGGTCCTTAACTCTCTAATCAGAGGGTCAAAGAGTTTGTAGTTTTGTCCAGATCCAAGTCATGGATCCTCCCCCAAATTTATGCTTCAGCCTTTCCCGACTTTCCAAACTGTCCACCCTCCCACCATATTGAACGCTTCTACCAATGTCTTCCTTAAGGCCCCAACCACCTATCTCTTTTGGAAGGGAAATTGAACACCATTTTGCAAGATGGATGCCTCCTTTTTCCCTTTGACCCGCCCAGAGATATTGAAAGCTAAGTTTTCTAATATTTATTGGCAGTCCTTTTGGAACAACTGCTATGGAATTCCAGTAGACATGGATACTTTCCAAAACAAATTTAAGTAATAATATCCTTCATCCCCTTAACAAGAGCATGCTTACCCATACATAAATCCTCGATTCAATTTTCCTGACTAGCCAACCATAATGTTTTCTTTTGCAGCAGTCGGGCTTAAGGTAAAATTCGAGATGCTTGAAGCCCTCATTTAGGGGTTTTGTTTGTGTTGGAATGATAATGGATAAGGAACTTGTTTCTTCTTCCGAGAACTTATGAAAGATAGATCAATATTTTTGCAGGTTAATTTCAATTCCAATCGTGCTATAGTAGAGGTCGAGTATCTTTTTAAGGGAAACGATGTATCCTCGATTCCCTTGGGCACAATACAAAATGTTGTCCACAAATAAAAGGTGAGAGATGATTTCACTGTTCGAAACTTGTATCCCAAGAAACCTTCCTCTTTGCCTAACTTCCTTAATCAAAAGACTGAGAGCTTTTGCAGTGATTAAAAAGAGGAAGGGAGAGAGGGGTCATCCCTGTCTTAATCTCCTTGAAGCTTTGAAAAACTGGGAGGGGGTTCGTTAATCAAAACTGCAAATGAAGCACTTTTCAAGAAACCCATGATCCAAATTACAATTTACAGATTCATCCCCATCTGCAAGAGTATTAGGTGAAGAAATGTCCAGTTCACTCGGTATACGATATATATATATATATATATATATATATATTAAAACTTTGACCATATAGCATTTTGAAGGGTCTTCGTTTATTCAAGGTGCTGCCATGGCAACAAGGGGAGTGACTGGTGCATGTGATCTTACATGTGGAAGGGGAATATGGTGGAAGAGGGAAAGAGGAAGAATCTTCTCTACCCTTCACCATTTTGATCGATCATAATAGTTGCTCATGGATGTATCTACAACTCAGTTTCACAATGGAATTATTTCCATTGGAGATGCTCCTTCAAATCTGTGTTGTGGAAGGATCGAGAAATACCCCTAGCCCTTGGATATGTTCCTATAGGACCATAGTAGAGAGGAGGCCAATCAAGGAATTTTCCTATGGGTGAGGGATGTCAGGGAGCAGAAGCTCGTCATCAAGGGTGGCATTGTTTCAGAGCTTAAAATTAGAAGGGGTGATTGTCACCAACGAAAATTCCTTGCTTAGACTATATATATATATATGTATGTATGTATGGATTTATGATATAATGTTTGAAATGATGAGTTGGGAGTCACAAGGGGAAATGAACATATGTTATAAGTTATGTTTCCTAATTGAGTCTAGTGGGACCCCTTCCTACCTTAAGTAAAAGTAACATACATAATATTGTGACATATTATTAGTTACTTCATTGATTCATATCAATCCTTCTATTTATCGTAAAAAATCATTAATCAAAATAAAACGATTAAATTGATTAATTGTTGAAGAATGGTACAAAAGGAAATGAGGACATCAATGAAAAGGGACTCATCAACAATTGAGATAGGTTTTCTTTAAAAGTGACAAAGAAAGGTGAAGTGATATTGATCGTGTGGTATTCTCCTTAAGAACATAAATTGTGTGCTACACACCACTTGAGGTGGTCCAAGATTGACTTTAGGATTTCTTTTTCTTTCTATGGCATTTGATTTCCTTTATATGAGTATGTTTACATATGAGGCTTCCAAATATTTCTTTGGTTCAATTCCTCGTAGGGATATGTAAAGGCATTTAATTCAAACTAATGTTCGGTTATATTGAACAACCCTCTTCATGGCCTATAAATGGCTCTCCTTTGGATCTTGCATGAACCTAGAGAACAATCTTGAGGTATTGATCATGTGGTATTCTCCTTAAGAACACAAATTGTGTGCTACACATCACTTGAGGTGGTCCAAGTTTGATTTTAGGATTTATTTTTCTTTCGATGGCACTTGGTTGCATTTGTATGTGTATGTTTACATCTAAGGCTTCCAAAGACTTATATGGTCTAAGTCC
Organism: Picea sitchensis; assembly: GCA_010110895.2. Classification (NCBI taxonomy): domain Eukaryota; kingdom Viridiplantae; phylum Streptophyta; class Pinopsida; order Pinales; family Pinaceae; genus Picea; species Picea sitchensis. The sequence goes on along the minus strand of SNQJ01S0023500.1, from coordinate 53,403 downwards.
TCGTAGGGATTTGTAAAGACATTTAATTCAAATTGATGTTTGGTTATATTGAACAACCCTTTTCATGGCCTTAAAATGGCTCTCCTTTGGATCTTGCATGAACGGGGAGTCCAAACTTACAACAAAGGAAATATTAGGTCTACTATGAGTTAAATAAATTGCATTGTCAACAACTTTCATGTATAATAACTTTAGTGGAATCACATTCCTTAGTTAACTTAACTCCCAACTGAAACGAAGTAGAACATGGATTACACTCTTCTATTATAAATTTCTTCAACAAATCCAATGTATACTTTCGTTGAGAGATGAAGATACCATCATCCAACCACATAACTTGGATGCCAAGAAGGAAATGAAATAGACCTAAGTCAGTCATTTCATATGTATCCTTCAATTTCTCGTTTATACCATAAATTGAATCACCATTATTCCCAATGATAATCAAATCACCCACATAATGTACAATCAATATAAACACATCATTCACATAGAGCACATAAATGTTGTGATCTAATTCACATTGCTTGAAAACAAGTCAAAGAATGAAACTATCAATCTTCTCATATCATGCCATAGGCGCATGCTTCAAGCCAAATGATGTTTCTTCAATCTACAGAAAATAATTTCATCTTGAACATAATTAAGTGGTTGCTCCATATAGAGATCCTTATTCATATTCCTCTATAAGAAAGTACTCTTCACATCCATTCAATTTACATCCCAACCAAAACTAGTTACAAGAGCAAGAATAATTTGGACAAAATTCATCTTGACTACACTATCAAAAGTCTTCGTAGTCAATACTTTCCTGTTGAAAAATCCTTTGATATCAAGCAAGCCTTATGTCTCTCAACAATGCCATCTAAGGTAAACTTGGTCTTATATATCCATTTTCATTTCACTAATTTTTTACCTTCTAGACAAGGAACAAATTCCCACGTCTTAGTTTTCAACAAGGAATTATATTCTTGTATCATAGTAGTCTCTCATTTAGGTATGTGCATATACATATGTTTTAGTGTCACATGTCACATGTCTCTGGCACATGCGCAATGAGTGCAATATTAACTTGTTGTTTCTATCCACGAGAACAAGCTTCCACGTTTTAAAATAGGCACATAATTCATTAATGATTCCACATGGTAGGCATATAGGTACTCAACTTGGAGTGTAGGCCGTTGGCTAAGACTATTCAACGGCTAAGGTAGCGATAGAATTATTCAATGGATAAGGTAGCGATAGCCTTATTCAATGGAAATGATAGCCTTACTCTTTTATGAATTTTACTTAAATATTTAGATAAAAAAATGGAAATTCTAATTTTACAATATTCAAATTTGTATTTGTACTTTGAATATATATAAAAATGGAAATTCTAATTTTACAATATTCAAATTTGTATTTGTACTTTGAATATATATATTTTTTGAGATGTGATGGTTTTGTACATATTATATTTTTTAATAAATGAAGTAAATCCATTGAAATGTCTTCTTATTTTTTTTACTATTTTACTTAGGTATGAATATAACTAAAATCGAGATCATTACAATGAAAATTAAAATCATAATTTATATCTTACAATGAAAATTAAAATCATAATTTATATCTTACATGTATATGATGAAAATTTATTATGATGAAAGCATGTATATGATGAAAAATTATTATGCTAAAGGCATGTATATAAGAACAACTTTTACTCAAAACTTGTCAATCCACAATACCTGTCAACCAATATCGCTTCCCACGTCACCTATACGCTACCTCCTTTTTATCCATCGGGATTCGACCTCCTGTACCATTGACTTGAGCACCTACATATCTATGTCAATCCGAAGTGGTTCACCATGTATGTGCCTCCCTCCGTTGTCTCCTTCCAATTCTACTAAATTTAAATCTAAATCTGGCCTCTAAAATAATGATAGTCTCGCATGGCTCTACAAGCACATTTCCAATTGACCCTAATACTGATACAACTCCCACCATCCTCGAAAGGCTGGTGGGTACCTTCAATACATTCCATTCAATACATTCCATTCAATACCCCACATCATTGAAATGCTAACATATTCCCATTTGACTACGAAAATGCATTGAATTGCAAAATGGAGCCCGTAAGGCATAAAAGCATAGGCTATAAAGGCAAGATACCCCTCGTATATAACATACTTGCGAGAACACGCTCCATGCAACTTGTGTATGTGTGAACCTGAACAAATGGCAATCAATAAGTTTAGAACCGGTTTCTATCAGCCAGCAAGAGCCCAGGGAAAACAAGCTAGGGTGGGGATCCACATGGATTCAATTAACGATGAAGGCTATAAAGGTTCTATTTGCATTAGGCAAGTGGTAGACAAAGAACCCGGGAGTTCCCACACTTACAAAGACTACTAGAACAATAATTTCCAAATAAATTGAGCCACCTCCACCTAGGATAACAAGTATAACCAATAATGTGAGGTGCATAAATCTTGTTGTTGAAAATTTTGAAGCTTTAGTACAATTTAATCTTTACAAGAATTACAATGGAGGCATTTTTAATCTAATCTTTAACAACCATACAAACCCCGATCTTGACTAGTGAAAAAATAACCTTGTCCCAATGCTAAATGCAATGTACATTTGTTAGTGTTTTATGCATATGGTAATCTCTCACTCATCGTTAATATGTTACATGAAAGAAGTGAAATTTCCCTAGGTGTCTATAAACTTATCAATGATATATGTCATGTTTGCAAACACCCGTAAGTAACCTTGTTCTAGTATTGATGGTTATCTATTTGATGAGAATTTTGATGTCAATCTCAAAAAGGAGTTACTGGAGCAATCTTAGTAACGTGTACATAAAAACTTGCACTTGCATGCATTGAATAGTCTAAGCAAGGAATTTTCGTTGGTGACAATCACCTCTTCTAATTTTAAGCTCTGAAACAATGCCACCTTCGATGACGAGCTTCTGCCCCCCAACATCCCTCACCCATAGGAAAATTCCTTGATTGGCCTCCTCTCTGCAATGGGCCTATAGGAAGAGAGCCAAGGGCTAGGGGTATTTCTCGATCCTTCCACAACACAGATTTGAAGGAGCATCTCCAATGGAAAAACTTCAATTGTGAAACTGAGTTGTAGATACATCCATGAGAAACTATTATGATCGATCGAAATGGTGAAGGGTAGAGCAGATTCTTCCTCTTTCCCTCTTCCACCATATTCCCCTTCCACATGTAAGATCGCATGCACTAGTCACTCCACTTGTTGCCATGGTAGCACCTTGAATAAACGAAGACCCGTTAAAATGCTAGATGGTCAAAGTTTTAATTCTATTTATTGATTTCATAACATGCATGGGTCAACAACCTTGTTGCTTATCTGGCTGTTTGGATTCTCAACCCATTGATTATGTTTATTCATTTTGAAATTTCTTCCCTCACACTTTTTTTCAACGATGTGTATTTGATGGGAGTTATATGTTGGATAGTAATGGAAATTAAAAAAAAATTGTACAAATCAAAATTACAAAATTTATGGGCGTCCTCACATGTGGATTGAAATGATGGTTCTTGTCGAATGGTGTAGTTATAACCTCTATTTTTTTCCAGTTTTTTGGGTGAATATTACATTATCAGATTGGTTGGAAATTTGAAATCTAAAATTTTGTCATGCATGTTTTACAATATCAGTAATTTGTAACTGCCTCTTCAGGTTTGAGGGGGTTTTTGAATTGATTCATGAGCTTGAAATTGCAATCTAAATAATGTATAAATCAAAATCAAAGTGGGAGAGACTTAGTTAATCTTTAGATCACGTCGGTGGCCCACATTTTTCATAAATTATCAACTAATAAGGAACATTGTTATGGACATTTTACCTCATGCTTTTTTAATATA
>SNQJ01S0023500.1:22857-39184 GCA_010110895.2 Picea sitchensis | reverse complement strand
AAATTGTTTTAACCATAAGAAATTTCATCTCTCTATCTCTTTAGATTGTCTCTCTATATATAAAGAACCTTGTTTTAATCATAAGAAATTTTCTCTCTCTCTCTCTCTCTCTCTCTCTAGATTTTCTATATATATAAAGAACCATCGTAGATCCATATTAAGTATAGATCTTAAGTTTTGTGTGTGCTCCTTTCAAGTTTTCTACGTGCCCATTCTAGTTTTGTGCGCACCTAGGCTAATGGGTGGAGAATGTCGTCCCATAACAAGTTTTGACATTACGGTCCAAGCTTGAAGTCTACCTAGCATGCGTTGGCCCGAGTTTTGTCAATGGCACCGAAAATCAAGAAGACACTTGTTGAAATCAAGAAAGGAATCATCGAGAAATCTTCTCGAATGATTACTACCAACAACACAAGTGAACGTGGAATTTATAGAAGATGAGTTGGAAAGAGAGTTAAGATTGCCCCAATTCTAGAAGGCTATGTGGAATGTAGGCAAGTACCAGAAGCGTGCAAGGAAATTTTGTTGGTAGAGCGAGTGGAGCAGAGAAGAAAGAGACAGAGCTCCCAAGCAGAGAAAGCTATAAAAGGAAGCAACGGCATCAGAAATAGAGTTAGAGAGTTATAGACACTCACTTAGAGGATTCATTCAATTGTTTGTTGTATGTTGAACTCACTTTGATCCTTTGTAATGTTGTAATGTTGCTATATATTAGTTTGAGTATGTCATATGCTTGAGGTTAAAAAGGATGCACATAGTACAATATATTGTAACACTGGGGAATTATCTAAGGAGGACTTGAGGCTCTTTTGTTGTTGAATAAAGTTTGCTTAATGTATGTTTGTATTCTGTGGAACAAAAGGAATAATAAAGCTACATCAGTTCTGATCTATCATGTGTCATTCATGTGTTATCTGGATGTGTGTGTGTGTTGTTTTACTTAATGATCAATAGTAAATTAAGGTTAATGGAGTGCCTAAATTCTATCATGAATGGATCCCCGTGTATTTATCCCTTCATGCTTGTCACAAGACTAGATCGTCTTTGTGATCCTCATTTTGTCTTGGGTGAGACCTTCTTCAGCCTTGGCTGAAGAATGATATGTCGATGCTTTGGGGTTTTTGTTGTCGACTCTGGAATATGATTGTCGTTAGACCAAAACCCGCAAGAGTTAATATCCACCACAATATCTAGAGTTAGGATCCAAGAGAGGGGGTTAACCCATGTCGCAAAACTTGCAGGAAGTGCTAAAACCAATGTCCAATAGAACCCTGGGTCTAAACTCCCCAACGTTAAGAAGGATGGGCTCAAGAGTGAAATGACACAAACAAATGGTTCTGTTATCGGTACCTAAAAGTATTATAGGGAATGATGAAGGCAAGAGATGAGGTGGTATATGTCTCGGGGGGGAATTCAATACTGGCTAATTGCAAAGGAGCATGAGTTTGCCCTGAAAGAAACTTAGGGTCTGAGAGTGAACGTGGATATATGGAAATATAAATATATTTGTATTGATATGCATGAGACATTCTTTGATGAAATCCCTTGTTTGTTGTATGAATGGTTGAAAAGGAAAATTGCTACCAATTCTATCGTGTGGCCTTTAGAACCAATGGTTTGAGATCAAGCCATGCTTGACAGATTGAGGGTGTTGGAAAATAAGTGGACTTGGGCCATTGACTTCTAGTTTTCTCGAGTAAAAGAGGGCTATATTATTGAATTTGTTATGGAATACACTGATTCTTCAAATTTCACAGAAGGTCTGAGGAAACGAATGCTAGAAGAGATTCCACTCTAGATAAAGATGTTGTTCTTGGAGAAAGGGCTGATGCACATGGAGCCCGATAGAATGGTTGATTAAACTCCCCTAGCGTTGAGGGGGTTGCAAGGAAGGGGAAAAATGAGAGAGGAAATGGATCCGTTGAAGAGGATCCAAAAATTATTGAGATGAGGTGAGGAATGGGATGCACCCAGATGAGAAGAGAAGAGAGAGTCGATAGATACACAAGAAGAGTTGAGATAAGAAATAAAGAGAAGAAAAGAGGTGAAAAATAAAGAGTAATGGGCGAGGGACAAAGGGTTAGGCTTGGGATGAAGAGAAAAGAGACCGCACTAGGCGGAAGTGTGAATTAATGCACTGTGTAAGAGTGGAGCACATGCACAAATAGGCCCACGAAAAGGCACGGTATCGAGATTAGGGTGTTTGGTGGGGATACCAGTAGTAGTGGTGGTGGTGGCCCCAAGGGCCTAGGTGATGAAGTCCAAACCCCTTGGTTGTTGCAGAATGTCGCAACCTTGAAATAAGATGAGGCACATAGTAGAGTCGTGGGAGAAAGAAAGGAAGATGGAGGATCCCTCAGTGGTGGGGGAGAAGAATTGGTGATTATAAATGGTCTTGCATGGTTGCAAGTAAGAAACTCTCTAGGTCCCCTCACAAGAAATTTTGAAAGGAGATGGACTTACCCCCCTTTGAACCACCCCCCTTACGCATTTGTAATCAAGAAGAAAGAACAACATATAGTGAAGCAATTGGAGTAGGAGAAAGAGTAGAAGAAGACAAAAGAGAAGAGGCAAGTGAAGAAGAAGGCAAAGCCAACACGACTTCACAAGGAGGGGTATCAGTGTTATGACCCAAGAGGGGCATATAGATGGCTAAATGTATATGATATGACCCCAAGGAGGGGCATATATGGGCCTAAATGTACATGTAATGTGTAAATACATATGTAATAGGGTCGGCCTAGTGATAAAGGGGCCTCATGTGCAAGTGTAAATAGTTATATATAAGAGATCATGTATTCATTATTGAGATGTGAATTGTGAAGTATGAATGGTATTTGGTTATTTGGAGGGGGTTCCCCTATTATTTAAGGAGTTATTGTGTAAATTATCTATCTTATAGTTGTGCTCCACGTTGACATTCTGTACATGTTGTGTACTTCTATAATTTTATGATATTTTGAGTATTTGGATCATAACATTTGGTATCAAAGCTTAAGGTCTTGGGGTTTCACTGCTACATCTGAGACACCTTGGAATTTTCACTATAAATTTTTTTCTATGGTGTTTCAGAAGGAACCCCTTGTAGGATATTTATTATAGAGATCAAGGTATGTTGGGTTAAAATTTAAGATCCTAAGGCCTTATACTTGCAGAGATATAGACTGTGTAAGATAGGGTTCTGGAATCATCCTGAATTTATTCATCGCGGAATTTTCGCTATAAATTTTTTTTGTATAATGTTTTAGAATCTGAAATCCATAGGATATTCATATAAATTATCAAGGTATCTTTGATAAAAAAATTCAGCTTCTGGGTCATCCTTATTGTGTAGATACACCCTGTGGAAGATAGGGTATCTGACTAGTCCTATTGACTAGTCTCAAACAAGTGTTCTGGGTAAAACAACCATAAATTATTCATAGATAATCCAAATTGAGTGAGACTGGTTGCATTAAATAGTGCACGGGGCACAATGTACAATTTCTCTCTATCGAAAATGCCAAAAATCAACAAGGTGTGGGGAAGTTATCATAACTTCCACTTGGCGCATCCAATTTTGGTCAGACTTGTGAAATTGCAGAGAAGAAATTTCAGAGTACTACAGGTCACAATTTCAAACTGAGAAGGGACAAAATTGCAAAGATACATCATAAGTAAGGTCATCCAGGAGGACAGACTCCAAATCAGGGTTTCAAAGGTATGTTCACTTAAAACTATCATAACTTTTGATTGGAATGTCTAATTGTGCTGATTCAAAATCCATTGGAAAGATAACATATAGAAGAGAATATTGGAACAATCATTATAAATATTTGATACATGTATCCTTAATATACAGAGGTTTGAAGTCAAGGATTGGGCTTAGACCTCAATTAAGAATAAATGAAAATACCTAAATTTACAGGAGATGAAGATAAAGATGAAATCAATCCTATGGAATGGTTGAGGTTGGTAAAAGAATATAATATGACTCGTAATAAAGCTTGGAAGTGGTGGATGAGTGTTGATCAAAATACTAGATGGCACTACACATGGGAAGAATTTGAAAAACTCTTCTCAGATAAATGGATTAGGGATACAAAAATGAAGGAAATTTATAGAATTCAAGATGAATTAAAAGAAGCAAAGGAAGAGGTTAAGAAGAAGGGTGAGGATCTATCTAAGATAATATCCCTTAATGAATCACTTGTTAAGGAGGTTAAGAACCTAAAGCAAGAAAATACTAGCAAAGGCAAGTGGGAAAAAGATGAATCAAGAGAAGATTTGAAAAAGAAAGATGAAGAGATATGTAGATTATGAAGCCACAATAAAAAAATATTGGATGAGGTTAAGAGATTGAAAGACGAAAAGAAGAATTGTCAAAATAAAGAAGAAAGAATAATCTTGGATGAAGAATCTACCAAAAGACTGCAAGTGGAAATTTGAAAGAAGGTTGAGGAATCCTTAAATACGGATGAGGTAAAGTCAGAAATGCAAGCCAAAATTGAACAAGGACGTCCGAATTTGTTAGATGGGATCACATTGCAACTTCAAAAGGAGAAAGAAGACAAGATTCAAGAAGTTCAACAAAATATACTTGAAGAAGTTGAACTCCATCTAGAAGATGTACATGCCAAATATGATGGTATTATCTCGAAGGCTAGAGTAATCAAAGACCAAGCAAAGATGATCGAGGATTCCATTATCGCTGGAAAGAAGATAGATGAAATGCATGTGTAGAGTGAAGGAATACCATCAAATGTGAAACCGTATCGACACCCTCATTACCAAGAAACATTTCAAGGAAGACAAGAAGGACAATATCAACATTATGAAGGAAGAAGATGGAATACTTGTCAACATTCATGGAACAAGGCATCACCAAAATATTCTTCAACAAGCTATTATCAGAGACCAACAACGACTACAAATTGGAGAAGTTTCAACAAAAATACATGGAATCAAAGGATAGAAAATTATTCAACAACTAGACACCAAGTATTAAGACCGAAAAGAATTGATTTTGGATGGATATATCATCAACAATGGAATTAAGAAAGAAGAAACATAAGAAAGTCATATTACTTGGTTTCATCACATGTGAAGCATTTAAATGCAAAGCTTCGAGGACAAATCTTTTTGAAGGAGGGTAGTATGTTATGACCCAAGAGGGGCATATATATGGCTAAATGTATATGATATGACCCCAAGTGGGGAAATATAGGGGCCTAAATGTACATGTAATGTGTAAAAACATATGTAATAGGGTCGGCCTAGTGATAAAGGGGCCTCATGTGCAAGTGTGAATAGCTATATATAAGAGATCATGTATTCATTATTGATATGTTAATTGTGAAGTATGGATGGTATTTGGTTATTTGGAGGGGGTTCCCCTATTCTTTAAGGAGTTATTGCGTAACTTATCTATATTGGAGTTGTGCTCCACGTTGACATTTTGTACATGGTGTGTACTTCTGTAATTTTATGATAATTTGAGTATTTGGATCCTAGCAAGGAGTTTGACAACTAGCAGTCAAAACATAGGAGTTGGTTTGAAAGTGACAATGGTGAATCAAGATAGCACCTTAAGGCTGCCCATGTTTAACGCAACATGGAAAGATGATGCAAAACAACATTGGTTCACGTGTGAAGCAATATGTTCTGTGAAGAGGATCATAGACGAAGCAGAAAAGATCATGCAACTGGATACCACATTCAAGGATAGAGCCTTGATGTGGTACAAGAAGTACAAGGCCAATGTGCCAGCGAGACAGCGAGGTTTCTGACAGAGATCAAAAGGGATTTACTAAAGGAATTTCAAAATCCCAAGTATGAATCTCATTGTCTTAATGAGATCAAGGAGATTAGGCAACATTAAGGAGAAACCGTGTGGGATTATGACCAGTCGTTTAAGATTTTATTGGATAGGATGATGTTCCAAATCTAGGAAATGCAACACCGAGAGTGGTTTATTGCAGGGCTTATTCCCCATATCTGAGTCCCACTCACCCAGTAGAAGGTGATGACTCAAGCGAAGGTGATAGAAATTGCAATGCGCCTAGAAGCTACGTTAGGAGGGGTAGAGAAGTCGATAGTATTGGCATAGGTGCAGTTGAAACTATCCAACATGATGATGAATTTGCAAGATATGGAAAAGACGAAAGTTGTGTGCGAGGACGTTTGTTGTACTACATGTCGCACTAAGGTGCATCGTAGGGACAAATGCCCTTTACTTATGAATTATGTGGCAATGAGCATGTCAATTCCATTCCCAACTGGACAGATGGAATGGTGAGAGATATTCCAATAGTGGGGCCACATACCACCCCGCTACCCAAATTTGTAGAAGTATCAAAAGATGCATCATACTTTGTTTTGTGAGTTATGTAAATCCATGGGACATGATGTTAATAATTGTCGGTCAATCCAGTTGATGAAAGACAATACCTGTGATACATTCTGAGTACCGAAAGACAGAAGGGTGGCGATCATGGCAATGTGGAAAGAGGAAGATACTAAGGAGGTTGTAGAGGTGGATATGGGTGCGGTCACGACTGAGGATATGACGTTGGGGGAGGCAGACTTCCCACTTGTTTCAATTGTGGAGAAATTGGTCATGTATCAAGGTTTTTTACCAAACTGCATGTGCTTTGTGCATACTGCTATAGTCCTGAACATGTCATAGAGGATTGTCCCAACTTAGTGAAGAAGTGGGAAGAAAAGAAGATGCATTGCAATATGGTGCATGCAAAGCCACACAAAAATAATAAGAAAGATGAAGAAGTCGATGTTCGAGTGGTAACTTGAGGAGGAGAAAAAATAGGAAGGGACTTCGAGCAGTATGAGAGCTTGGGCCAGAATCTAGAGGGAAATATCAGAAAGGAAACACATCCCCCTCCTAAACTCTATGCTTCCCAGCAAAAGCATTTCCTGCACAATGCACAGTGAACTATTTAAGAATAAAGATCATGCGTCAAGTTGCATCACGCAACATAGAGATCACTCAAGGAGGCTCAGATCTGTGAATAAGTACAACGAGTGACATAGAGGTTGCTAAAAGAGACTCGCGCTGGGGAAGAGCTATAGCGCGTGGCGCAATGGTCTTTGGAAGAATCTCACATGCGTGAGGATTTACAGCAGCGACACAGAGGTCGATGGAAGAAGCACGCAAGTAGGAAGAGTTTTAATGCACCGAACAAAGAGAAATCGAGGAGCATCATCTTGAAGAGTTGAAGCAAGAAACACGCGAAGAAGCATTACACGAATTAGGACACGAGATGGACACAGAGGATCAAGTAAGTAATTTCTTATATTTTTGTTTGAGACTGCTCAATGATCCTGATGTTGCAAAGAAGTTGACGTAGATGCTAGCCACTTGTATGGGGAAGGAGCTGATGGAGAGGACTATATCAATTCCCCTACCAAAAAGAGATATGTGCCAAGTCAATAAGAAAAATCACATGGGGCGTGAATTTAAGATGACAACAAAGCTTGGTGGCTATGAAATGGATAGATTCATGTTAGATCTAGGTTATGATGTGAATATTATACCAAATAATTCTTGGGAGGTGATGGGTAAACCAAAATTGGTTTGGTCTCCCATCCAGTTGCAGTTGGAAAATCAATACACGATCTACCCCATAGGTCGACTGGAACAGGTGGAAGTAAATATAGAAGGGGTAAAAAAAAAAGGCTGACTTTGAAGTAATAGAGATTATGGATGACTCTGAACCATTCCCTACATTTTTTGCAACTGACTGAGCCTTTGAAAACAATGCAATGTTGAATTTGAAGAAGAGGTAGATATCCTTTGAAACTACCCTGCACGTGGTTGCACCTCTATATCCATATGAAGGAGATATATACAATGAGCCAGTGGATGAGGATGCAAGAATATTTCCTATTGAAAACCTCTATAAGATCACGAGGTGCAGAGAGGATTACATCATCCCCACCGCATATGGAGAATTAAGTTGGAGAAGTGTCAATTTGTACAACACAGATTCTGAAAATGCTATGGAAAGGTGGCATCAAAATTTGTATGAGGTCTCAACAAGGAGGTGTGCACATATCTCCACAGAAGTGTGCGAGGAAGAATTTGGATCCTATCGATATGATGGATCAGAACCAGTGGACACATTTATTGCATGGATTCGGCACATTCCTAAACATCACAGGGCTTGTGCACTTGACATAGTGCTCATAGGAATTCATATGTGATGGTGGGCCGCACATCGAGAACCTTATCGTGGATGGGAAGTTGTCAAGGCATCCATGCATCAAATAGATTTCTCTACAAAGTATGTGGTATAATAAAGAACATTGGCTTGTCCTATCACAACTAACCCCATTGAGAAAATAGATGAATCCCATAAGAATAACACAATCGTGGACACTCATTGGACAAAATAAGTAGGATGGATACGGGTGAAGAGGTGTTGCAACCCACCAGGGGTCGTTGTGATTAAGTAACCAAGGGGAACCCACGTAGGGGCGCACATGAAACATGTGTGGTGCCCCCAAATAGCTACATATGTGCATGTACAAACATGTCCCTATCACAATAAAGTCTCTACGATCTCAGTTGTTTCATGAATTAAGATAGTGACATGTACGTTATACATTTTCTGAAGGAAACAATCATTAACATGGCCTTCAATGCTAAATTCTACAACCTCCTCGAATTTTTTGCACGTTTGGTGGTAGAATCAACAATCATGCACCATTAATGCACAAGGATTGATATGTTTCATGGATCACGAACATCGATGGAAGTGGCTCACATAACTTCCAATAATTTATATATTTATGGGACTGTCGAGATAGTATACATTTGAATGACCTAGAATAAAATGATGGTTACCCTACAACACTCTCAGTTCTTAACAACCCTCAGCACACCTCCTAGCTATTTTGTAGAACTCGTTTAAGTAACTTTTTATTTTCAGACTCAATGTTGTCTCTATAAAAAAGGTCCACAATCTTAGTCGAAAAGGGAACAATAGAAATAAACGTGAGTGGAAGTATCAACATATTTTCCCTATAATAGCTTTCCACAGAAACTTGCTGAAATAATTCCCATGGCTTTGTCAATGAGAGCGCATGGTTGGAAGAGATCCTAGGTTTTTGAAGACTGACAAACAATAGAGCCATCATCACCTCGGCATGTGAGTTTCACAAGTTCTCGGACAAGAGAGTGCATGATGTACAATTCATGGATTATGATTTCTGCGACCTCGGGCAGTTCCCCACCTTGTCCTTCTGCCATTATGCCTACACCATTCTAAGTGCACACGGTAAACCATTAGTGCTCACCCAAGAGTGGGCCCAACCCCTTAGACAAGCCAATATTCTACCTCTAATTTACTGCCCCCATTTTGGGCATAGCAGGGTCGTCACCCCATGTGTCCGCCTTTTACTCACTCACCTACATGGTGGGTACTTGTGGCTGGGGTGGACGTATTTGGTTGATGAAGAAAAAATCCATTGTGTTACATGCTTTCCCATGCATGGTGATGAGCTAGAAAAAGCCTTAGTCGCTAAATATGTTCCACAACATGAGATCCACGACACATACAATACACACCATGGTAGGGGTGGGGTACTCATTTTAGAAATAAACGCTCGGTCGGTTCTCTTTGCTACACAATTGATAGCCTGCAAACTCTTGCGCAATTTTACAATTGAGGAGTGTCCATTTGGGGTAGTCGTTGCAGCTGAATGGTGTGTATCTGGTGTCCAGATGACTTGGGCTTGATATGTAATGAATGAATTCATTGATGATTACTTAGACACCCAAAACTTAGGGAAAGAGTTTCATTACAATTGGATTCTACTGCTTCTCACTATGGTGCTTTGGTATCCCCCTCGGGGGTTTAAACAACCTACTGGAAGTAGGCATGCCTCTAAATCTCCTTTATTTATGTGATTGCATGAGAGCAAGGATTCATGCACCCAAGAGTCCAATGACGAGTTGTTTTAGAGTTGGTACCAACAACTAATCCAGGAAACTAATTTGCAAGAGCACATCTTGCGCACCCTCATTTATAGGTATGATGGCTACCTCTTATTTGAATGTACTTTCCATAACATGTTCATCTATCCCAGTGATGATCAAGGTGCTACAATGGCACTCCTCCCATTTTGAATTACAGAAGAATACATCCAACAAGGTGTGGTCGAATGGCCTAATCATGACCAACCACTTCCTTCTGAGGACATTGATACTCTAGAAATGTGCATTAAGCGTAATCATGACCAAAACAAGGCTGAAGTTGTGTTGCATCAAGAGCGACACACAATCCCCCATGGCAAGGGTTCTAATGATGATACAACAACCAAGCAATATCAAGATCTACATTCTACACAACAACAAGCATAATCCACCCCAATTCAGGGAAAAGAGACAACAAACCAACCTATCCAGTTGCAATACCATTCCCTCCACTCAACAAGGTTCTATTGAGATGTTTTTGGTCGTCACCACATTAATCGATGCCTTAAAGCAGAAATTTTTTCTTTAACAACAATTTCATTCAGAAGCTATGCGCAATGTTGATCATCTTTTTCAACAACATGGAGGCGCACCTCTAGTACCAGACACTTCTCTATGGCCATCGGCTTCCAAGATTCATTCCAGTGCCTTCGCTTTGGTCCTTAGAGTGGACCCCCCAACATTAATTACTGTAGATTCCAACAATGGAGGTATCTTGTTGGCACCTATTCCAATTCCCATGATACATGACTGTGCTACCACCCCACACTCTAAGTTAAGTGAGCACAAATAAAAACTGGGCCAACCTCATGCACATATACAACTCCAACACCAAGTAGACATTGTCGTGCATAATCAGATGCATGAACAATACCAAAAGGAGATTCAATATCATCAAGCATTACATAGGAGGTATGAAATTGAAAGTGTGACACATATGGTCGCTTAGGCCTAGTACATTGAGCTCACTACAACATTCACTGACCTTATGGGTGTTTTGGACAACTTATATGCACAAATTCCCACTACTTCTATGCAAGGGCACAATGTCCTTCTGGGATTTAAACTCTCGAATATAAAATCCTACCTACATAATCTAGAGGCACATCTCATTGCACTTCATCCACCAATCCACCCAACAAATATCTCTGTGACTCGGTTCTAGAAAAGGCTTGAGTTGGCCCAAGTAGCTCTCCACGATGGACAACATAGGGTGGAATCATTCTCCCACATGGTCAACTAAGACTTCTTCCTATGGACCCATCTCCAAACACCACCAGAAGTATCTACTATCAAAGACCAGGTTCACATGGATGAGGCAAAGGTTTCCCCAAAAAAGGGAGATCTAACCTTTTGCCTTATGGGGAGCACATCGTTACGATGCTCGCAATTGCAACAAAAACAAAGGAGATCACTGCATATCAGGATGAGCAGTAGAGTATGTCTAAGATGATCACTTTTGCGACCAATAAGGCCTTCTTCTTGTTTATGCAACTTTTCAATGTGTAGGTTAATGTTGACACTCTCATTCAACATATCAATGCAACTGACCTGACAACTTCTCGGGTCACAACAGTTGAAGTTGGGTCTGTTGCTTAGTTCATACGGGATCTACAGGGCTACATTAATGAGCTTGATCTCCTATTCAAGGATTTCATGCAGGAACTCATAAGCATTGTCTTGTCCATTGCAACGATAACTCCATGAAGTTATTGGCTCAAGGACAGGACAAATAATAGTGGTGGGGGCCTATTGGCACCCAAAGTTTTGGGTTTATCTCATGCATGAACACAATCGAAGTTGTGCATGCTCATTCCAAGTTTTTTGTTCACTCCTTCCAAGTTTTCTATGTTCCCATTCCAATTTTGCATGCGCCTAATCTAATCGGCGAAGAATGACAAGAAGTGTGTGTTGAACCAAGTTTTGACATTGTGGGCCAAGCATGAAGTCTACTTAATGCGCGTTGGCCCAAGTTTTTTCAGTGGCACCGAAAATCAAGGAGACACGCACCGGAATCAAGAAAGGAATCATCAAGAAATATTCTTGAATGATCACTGCCAACAACACAAGGGAACGTGGAGCTCAAAAAAGATGAGCCGAAAATACAGTTAATATTGCCCTGATTACAAAAGGCTACGTGGACTACAAGCAAGTGCGAGAAGCATGTGAGGTAGTTTTTTCAGTAGAGTGAGTGGAGAAGAGAAGAAAGAGACAAAGCTCCCAAGCAGAGAAATCTATAAAACGAAGTAGTGACATTGGAAATAAAGTTAGAGAGTTAGACACTCACTTAGATGATTTATTAAATTGTTCGTTGTGTGTCGAGCTCACTCCGAGCCTTTGTAATGTTGCAATGCTACTATATATAAGCTTGAATTTGTTATATCCTTGAGGTAAAAAAGGATGTGCATAAAATAGTTGTAACCCTGGGGAATTATCTAAGGAGGACCTGAGGCTCTATTGTTGTTAAATATAGTTTGCTTAATGTATCCTTGTGTTCTTTGGAATGGAAAGAATAATAAGGCTACAATAGTTTTGATCTATCGTGTGTCATTCATGTATTATTTGGATATGTGTGTGTATTATTTTACTTAACGATCAATACTAAATTGAGGTTAATGGAGTGCATGAATATTATCCTGAATGGATCCTCGTGTATTTATCCCTTCGTCCCTGTCACAAGACCAGATGGTCTTTATGATCCTCATTGCATCTCGGGTGAGACCTTCTTCGGCCTTGGATAAATATGGATAGGTTGATGCTTTGGGGTTTTTTTTGTTCGACTTCGGACGAACCCTAGGTCTAAAGTCTCCAATGTTAAGAAGGGTGTGCGTAAGCATGAAACAACACCAACAGGATCAAGTCCCTTGAGGTGAAAAATTATATAAAAAAGTTTTCACCTTGAGTGATTTGATCCCTCTTCATGCATGATAGATTCATAGTTATGATGGATCTACTTTAGTGTAAAGGACACAAGATTATTCTCAAATTTCCATGGTAATAATGATGGAGATAGTGCAGAGTGTCCATCTAATTATCATGGTAATGCATATTGGGGCATGTCTAGTTAATTTGGAAATGAAAATGTTGATGGGCATAGGCGACTATCAAATTATTTTGGAAATGATGGAGGAGACACAATGGGGTGCCTTCCTAACTATCATGGAAGCAATGAGGTAGACACTGTAAAACTTACCTTTCATTACAAAGGGTTATATGGGGACACTACTCAAGGACATAATAAAATATGAGAAGCTCAAATGTTGAACAAGCATGGAAAAAACATGGTCAGAAGATCATGCAATATGTTGCACAATAAATTTTCTCTCAAAGGCCTCACAGAGAAGAAAATTGTGGCTTTTCGATAAGTGAGCATGTTATTTTTCTCGATAATGGATGGGATTCATTTTGTTTGGTGAGAAATAAGCACCCAACTACAGATCATTAAATGCTCTACATGTTGGGGTGTACACAATTGGATCGAATTGCTAAACCCTAGCATGCAAAGCATTTAATGCTCTGTAGTCGGGTGCTTATTGCTCGTTACTTTTTTTTACAAAAAAAATGATGATCATAGAGCACATTGTATTTTCTCTTCAAAACAAAATAAGCTTGCTTTGAGGATTAACAATTGTCAATTCTATTTACTTCTTTAGCCATTTTTTATCGCCACTTGGTCACTTCTTTTTTTTTTTAGGTCTAACAAAAGAAATTTGTTTTCCTCTTAAGTGTCATTTGTCCCTTCCATAATCNCATATGTATTTAAAACCCAAAAATGAAATGAACTGTATGTGTTTTCTTATCATATGTCTTTAGGACCAGAAATGAACTTTAAGTGTTTTCTCTTATACTTTATCAATTGGGAAATAATTGCTATTGACTAATGCATAAAATTCATATTCTTAAACAGACATTATTATTCTTTTTTTGGATGTCGGGACTAAGGAGTGGATGAGGATCATGTTTATTTTAATTTTGATTAGTCTATTTTTCTTACTTCCTTTATTTAAAATGCAACCATATGCTTTTGCAGTTGCTAAAAGAAAGGTTTTCTTGTAATGTCTTGGTGGAGGTTTTATGTTAGGTTGGGTAAGGAAAGAATATCCACATGTCAAATATGCATCTTTTAGTAATGATGTCTTAGTTGATGGTGATCTTAGTTTTTGGAAGGCCTAATTTAGACAACTTGATAAATTTGAGTTCATATGGCACACTAATCCTTTTGGAATTCAAGGATCAAATTTGGGTGATGAAAAATAGGTGAATTGAACAATGAAGGATTGGAAACATTTGATACACATCCTCCATCTCCACCAAGACAAGTTGCAACTATTAATAGGAATTTGATAAGCATGGCTTAGATTAATGAGAAGCACACTTCAAAAGTGGAAGTTCTTACCCTTATCATATTTGAGATAACACATTCCATAATACATTTTATCAATGGATCTCTAAATTTTAAACCATGACATCAACCCTGTTTTTCAAAAGAAATTACAAAGGTGATCTTATATAACTATTCACTAAAATTCTTTCATGTTTTTGGACGTACTATTTTTCTTCATGTGGAATAATATTTTTATGTTTAGTTTCTTACCCTTCTCATATTTGAGATAACACATTCCATAATACATTTTATCAATGGGTCTCTAAATTTTAAACCGTGACATCAACCCCGTTTTTCAAAAGAAATTACAAAGATGATCTTCTTATATAACTATTCACTAAAATTCTTTCATGTTTTTGGACGTACTATTTTTCTTCATGTGGAATAATATTTTTATGTTTAGTTTCTCTTCTATTGTTTTCCATAAATGTAATCTTTTTCCTTAAACAACTTATTTAATTGAAGCTTCACACTAATTAGGATCCACATGTATATTATACAATACTTCTATCATTGTCAATTCAAGCATAGACCTATCTAATAGAGATCACAAACAACATGTAAAGGTATGATTTCAAAGAAGTTCTCATAACATTTTATATTTACGCAAATTATTTTTCATTTACATAATGTTTTGTCTAAATTCATCCTCTATGCTACATCGTTCTTCAATCCTAAAAATTTGTCCAGTTCTTTATACTTTGTGAATTTGACCTTGTTCATCTAGTAATGATAAAAATAAAGACTTATGTATGATTTGCAATATATCATTCCTTGTTGAATTTTTTATAATTATTAGTAGACTACCTATAAGTAAGTAAGCAACTATGTTGACACCATTCCACACTATCATTGCAATTTTCAAAAGGGTTGGCATGATTCCTCTTTAGATAATATTAAGTGGAAAAGTTCCCTATATTATACTTGATGATGTTGATGTAGATCTTGTATCAGCCAATGTTGTGAAAGGAGGCTCTCCTTACAAGTATTTATTTGTTTGATGATCGGTGTAGTGACTAGTATTCCCTCTTTTCCCAATTGTGATAACATTAAATCTTGGTTGTTCACAATGGTAATAGGTGTTTGTGGTCACATTAGTCCATACAATGGAATTATTTACAATGCTATTGTTTACAAGGTGAATGCCAAAATTTCCAAGATGCATGTTGGTCCACTTGAAGAAAATTGCTAGAATGTCACATTTATCACAATATCCTATGGAAATTTCATCCATGGTCTTGTTAGGGATGTCAAGCAAAAAGGAGATAAATTCAACCAAGTTCGATCACACTCAAACACATTGATATGCCTTGTGGAAGGAGGAATGTCCTTGTCAGCATATATTCAAACTTATATCATGGAAGTTGGACTCACCCTCGCCCTATCGTGTGACATGTACAAGAAGTGATTTTCCCATGTAATTTTTGTTGGCATGTGATTTCTAATTCTATGTTACTTTGCATCCCAAAATGGTGGGGACTTAGCTGCTCTGCAACTCTCCCTCTTGTTTCACATATATAAATTTAAATAATGAAAATTACAACATTAAAATTTGGATATATAAATCTTTTTTTATTAGCATTTATTATTGAATGTGGAAGCAAAATTGCCATTTACACTAGGATTAGATATTACATTGAGGTTTATACTTAGCTTGTTTACGCTCATGATGACTCTTACTATTTACCTTTTTAATGAACTTAAATTGAATTTTAAAGCAAAAATGTCGCCACACACATTCTAATTAATTAGTGAAAATCATAATAATAACAATTGAGATAAACTAGCCTATATTTATCTTAACTTTAGATTTATCAAGCATCGAGAGGGATCAAATCCCTTGAGGTGTAAATGGAAAGGTTTTCACCTTTTCCTCTCGATGTTTGATAAATCTTGAGTTAAGATGGATCTAGGGTGGTTCTAGTCATGGGAAACCACAACAAAAATTTAGATGATCCTCATCATTA
>SNQJ01S0023499.1:65958-79893 GCA_010110895.2 Picea sitchensis | reverse complement strand
ACCTAGGGAGCTCCTCCCCACTATACGCCTTAACTTTCACGCCCAAACCAATGGGCCAATGGCCATGCTTTGTAATAATCATCACAGAATTTACTTAAATGTTGAATCCGCTAAGCCCTGGGGAGGAGGCGCATGTGCGGTACGGCCTTGGGCATGCATTTCAATGCAGCATAGTCATTAATTGCAAGTTTCAAAGGGGCACAAAAACCGAGATGAATTTATTCTTAGGCCTGGGAGTGCCAGAGTCGGATCGAGGTATGGAGATAGTCATTTTTGGGTAATTCGATGCCACTAATTCAGTGGTTTTGTTTTTTTCTGATCTAAGCATTATTTTTGCAGCTTGATTTCAGAATGAGGTATACTTATGTATTTTTCCAAATTCTTTTGCTGAGTTAATGAAAACGCCTACCCATTTGAGAGCGGGACCTGAAGACGTAGTCCACAAGGGACAAACTTCGTTATCAAGTTTTGTGTTCAGATTTGATGCTTATGCCTCTTCATTATTGCGATTTTCCTTCTTTAATGGTGCACTTTAGCTTATACTCATTTAATGCAATTCTTTATAAGTCACTCGATGAAAAGATCTTGGATCACCCATCGTAGTTTTACCCATTGAGCGATAGATCTTTATGCTTTAAATATGTCGGCAGTACACGTCTCTACTCTAGGGGAAAATTCCCATAGTTTCTGCAGAGAAAAGTGCTATGATACCACTTGTTAGGTACCAGATCTATTATAATAGCATAAAATAAAAATATTGCATAAAATAATAGCAGAACAACAAAATGTAGAGAACCACAACACCAAAATAATACCTTTCTTGATAGGAAGCAATGTTCACTTGCCTCTTCGAGGGGAAAACCTCCAACAAAGTATCACTCTATTACAACAGTTATCAAGACAAAGCTTTCTTATGCCTCCTACTCTTATTTGTACTAATTATATCTTCTAAAGAACATTCTAGAGGAAGACCTTTCTATAAGGGGAAGCTTCTATTAGGTCTTCTTACATTGACTTGTTCATATTTATTAAATAGGAATTATTAACTATGTCACGCTTTATTACATGGAAAATATATTATTCTACCTACGTGAGGGGTTATGGAGGTTAGGTCCCTAACATATATGATACAGGTGAGATGATGGATCTGTCTAGGAAAGATAGATGATGGCTACTGAAGCTAAAAAGCAAGGAGAGAATGCCACTATAGTGACACTGAAACCCTATGATATGCCTTGATCGTCATGGAGATGTGTTATGCTATGTTATAACAAGTCATAGGGATGCATTATCAATAATATTATATACTTCTACGGTCTTCTTGTGCAAGAAATCCTTGGCAAATGATGGATTGCTAAATGGAATGTTTAGTAGGGAAGGGGATGCTTGAGCGTAGAGTGTGAGTGACTGCAAGGAAGATGCAACTTGAATGAATATGTATTGGAAGATTCATGTTACATTCTAGCTAGGATCATGAGTGCATTATATGCATTGGGTGTGTCCAAGAAAATATTGAGTTGAGTCTTGTATGTGGTAGCCATATGGAGAAAATACATATAAATACAAATAAGTATTGGGATCATTTGCATATTTAATATTGTGTTATGAATATATATGCTTCAATTATGAATGTGAAATTTCAATGAATGAAATAATTGATGCTTAAAATGGATATGACATGCATGTTTTTCATTTGTTGATTATTTTAGGCATGCACTGGAATGCTAAAGGTCTTAGAGGTGTTCCAAGATAGTAAATAAATGATTGGACATTATTTTATAAGATACCAAAAATAAGACAAAGTGGCCATGAAGAGAATGACATTGTAGGTGCAATCAGAGAATGAACACATGGAACCTTTCTAAAAAGAAAAGAATATTGAGGATGATGTTATTCTAATGGGAAAGGGAATGTAATATCCCATTATCAACCCTTTGAACTTGATCTTATTTATATAGTAATTATGTTTTTCATTAATATGATTTGCTTCATGTTGTGAGGTAGACTTACCATGGTGATTTTAAAGACATCTAAATGTGATCATTTTGAATTTAATGAAGGGTTCCAAGGCTTATTGGTGGGAGAAAACATCGATGGGTCTATGAGTCCACCAGAGGGGAAAGGTAACGGGGTCTAAGGATGAAATTGACCTATGTCTCGTGGTTACTACTGTATTCTATCTACAACATCTTTCATGTGATTGTTGTATTAACATTTTATCTTAATATTTATAATATTACAATTCTGAGCCCAGTGAAATGATTGATTCCTTTAAGTAATTATTTCCTATCCTTAAATACCTACCTCCTATATTGAAGCAAATAATTCCTATATTCATGCAATCAAGGAGAGATCAACTAGGACTATGATCCCTATCATTAAGGAAGTGGAAGAGTTGGATTAGGACTCTTCCTTTCCCTCTCCTTCATTCATGCAAAAAAGAGAATTCGAATTAGAAAGAGAAGGTTGAGAAAAAAAAATGATTTCTTGAGGAGAGAATAGAGTTCTTGATGAAAAAAAGAGCAGCCCAACTATCATAGGATCCATTGAGAGATGAACGAGGCACTATCATGTGGAATTAGACAACAAGATTGAGTAGGGAAGTACTTTCTTCAACCTCTACACTTTTGTTGTCTTTCTGGGTTGGTTTGGAAGCCTTTGGTAAAGAGAAGAGAAATTTTGGATCTTTGAAAAATCTTCTTCACACTGGTGGTCTCATAGCCCAACATAGGGGTGGAATCCTTAAATAATTTTCCTATGGTTGGGAGGAAAATGGTTTACCCACAATTAATTGCCTTGGAGCTCATTTTATGAAAGATAAATGTATTATTCTTTCTTTTGATTAAGATCTCAATCATGATGAACTGTGCATGTATGTTAGCATTATTTATTTTAAATTCATGCCATGAAAATTATGTAGATATCATTAATTTAAAGGCTATTGTTATAATTGATTAAATTTCAAAATGTGTATGATAATGCATTGATAAACCTCATGCATGCGAACTATTTGTAGAATAAATTAAAAATCAATTTCATATTTTAGTGCAACGATGTCATATGAAGTCAAATAAAGACCAAATTTGGAGTGGATTTAGCGAGTACATATCCCCACATTCTCAACTCACCAAAATCAGCTTCAAATTTGCTTGTATGACCCCTAAAAACGCAAAATGGTTGTAGGGGAAATTATTCTATAATTTGTCCATACATTGTCCGTTGGTGGTCAAATTTTAACAGAAAGTATCTAATATCAATATCTACATGCTCACCAAAAATCAACTTCAAATTTTCCAGTATGACTCCTAAAAACACAAAAATGATGTAGATGAAATTGTATTATCACTTGGCCATATGGTATCTATTGAATTTAAAATTTAACAAAAAGGAGTCAATATCAATATCTACATGCTCACCAAAATTTATCTTTAGATTTACCTATATGGCCTCTAAAAAGACAAAATGGTTGTGAATGAAATTCTACTACAACTTTGTCATACGATGTTCATTGGCATTCAAATTTTAACAGAAAATAGATAACCTCAATATCGACATGCTCACCAAATTTCAGAGTTTTCTTCATCTATTTCATTCCTCGAAAGGTGAAATTACAGTCATGTCAAGAAGGGCTACTCAAAACCCCCATGCCCTAGACAATTCGTATTTTCTGTATATGAAAAGTTTTGGCATTTGATGTGAATGTTTTTAAGGAATTAAATGAGATGTTTTTTTTATTGGTGTGAACAATGTACTCTTACATTAGCCTCTTGAAATAAGGAGGAGGCTAGATTCCCCCATACCCTTCAATTATATGAAAGCTATGAGTAGATTATTGTGTAACTATTGTAAATGATTTTGAATATTATTATGAGGTATTTACCTCTATCGTATGATGGATTGTATCATGTTTTGGCATCAATATTGTGAGTTCTTATTCTATATGGATTTATTCCATTTTGTATAACCATGTATTAGTGAATAATGAGGCAAGAGACCTATATATTGAATAATAATTAGGCAAGAAGCTTGCACATTAAAAAAAATCATTTCATTATGTTTAATATGGCCTCGATGATCATGGTATCACACTTATAATCAAGGGAGAAGGTGTTATATGCATAATCTTAATAACCTTAACACTAAACTGTAGGATTGTCCTCTTTTGGAGAGAACAAGACCTCCCTCTAAGAGATTCTAGGGAATCAATGAGTTTAGATGATTAAAAAACTTTTGAAATAGAATCAATATGTGAAGTAGATGCTTATGCTTATTGTAGTTGGTTATGCTATCTATGCTTAAGTTTCACCATTTTGAAAAGGTATTATATGGAAAATTTTGAATTGCTAGTTCTAATTAAATTGACTTAAGCTTCCCCTTTTTCCTTTTTCCGTGGAGTTTATCCCCCGTATCATTTTCATCTAAGTTGAGTCTATGTGCAGTGATGTGATTGTATTAACAATATTGAGGGTGATTGCATTTACAATACAGGTGCACTGGCCTTTTGTGTCCATGCTCATCAGCCTTAAAACACAAGCATATATATACAAAGGCTCTCTAGCCTCAAAATTGCACACTTAATCCGATGTGCACCAAAAATTTGAGATGTGCACATTCTTTATTTGATGCACAATCCTCACACAATCACCAAACTATGGGATGTGCTCGCAAAACTGAATCCAAGACTTGAAACCAACAGCTCACCAATTTGTAAATATAAATATATACATTTATATTTACATTTACAGTTGGGGTTCATCCTAGGGGTATTACATCCACGACATCAAGAATAGCCAACATTTCCTTTTCATCGATGGAATGACCCAATTGTCTTTCTGAAATTTGTTTTCTAGTGAAGGTCAAAGGCCTACCATTTTGCATGAGTACTGCCACAATTCCTTTGCCTCAAACATCACATTATGGGACAAAAGTCTTTGTGAATTCGGGAAGTGTCGGGACAATAGTTGTGCACATAGCCTCTTTCAAGGCATGAAAGTATTGATCAACTGCTAGAGTCGAAGTGAAAGAATTATTTTTAAGGAGAGCAGTGAGAGGTGCTGCAATTTTTCCATAATTTTGAACAGACTTGTGATAATAGCCTGTTAAACCCAAAAAACTCTACAAACTCATAAGAGTTTTAGGGTGAGGTCAATCCTGCATAGCTTCAATTTTCTTAGGATCCACCTACACAACATCCTTGTCGACAACATGACCAAGGTACTCCACTTTCGAGGCTCCAAAGAAACATTTGGATTATTTGAGGAAAATTTGGTTTTGAGAGAGTAGATTGAGGACTTGATCCACATGGGCGATATGGGTTGGCCAAGTTTTACTATAGGGGAGAATATCATCAAAGAAAACTAGGACAAAATGATGGAGAAAAGAATGAAAAACATGATTCATGAGACTTTGGAAAGTGGAGGGAGAATTACACAGGCCAAACGACATTACCAAGAACTCATAGTGACCCTCATATGTTTGAAATGCAGTCTTGGGAATGTCTTCCCCTTTCATATGTATATTGTGGTAACCATAACAGATATCAAGTTTAGTAAAGTACTGAGCATCACTCAATTCATCCAATAGATCATCAATGACAGGAATGGGAAATTTTTCTTTGATGATGAGTTTTTTAAGTGCTTGAAAGTTTGGACACATGCACCAAGTGCCTTATTTATTGAGTACCATGACCACATGAGAATAATAGGGGTTGGTACTAGGATGGATAACACCCATGTCGAGCAATTCTTGAACAATTTTCTCAATTTCATTCTTCTGGGCAAAGGGATGACAATAAGACAAACATTGGGAGGAAGACTACATGGGACGATAGGAATGGAATGATCATGAACACCACAGGAAGGGGGAAGTCCATGGGGAGTTGAAAAAACATCTTGGTGTTTAGAGAGGATAGATTGGAGGTCAAGATGCACAGAGGGTGTCTCAATTGATTGAATGGAATGGAGTTGGGAAATAATTCCTGAATAACATTTTTTGAGGAGATTTTACATTCGATGGGAACTAATGATCTTCAGGGAACTTGTTGTAATGCCTTGCAACTTATACTGTTAACCCTCATGTTGGAATTGCATGGTTAATTTATTAAAATCCATGAGAATGGGGCCCATAGTGTGTAACCATTCATCACTGAGCACAATTTCATAACCACCCATGTCGATAACAAAATCTGATATTTCAGGTGGCACTAACCAATTTGTAGGCACACATTTTCACAATGCCCACCACATTTCATGGAACCGTCATTGGCAATCATGATTTGAAAATTGTTGACAACACGAATATAGCAATTGATTTCCTGGTAAATGTGGTGGTGAATAAAATTATGGGTGTTTCACTGTCAACAAGGATGATGAATTTCATGTGCTTAATGTATCCAATTAGCTTCAGGGTTTGGGGAGCATAAAATGCAGTGAGGATATGCAGCGAAATCAATGGTTCAAATTCTTGTGGGTCAGCAAGCCGAGTAGTATCATCTCTGTGGGGTAGCTCTTCCATAAGGGAGACTTTAGCCTCCCCTTATGCAACATTCTTAGAAATGGCCATAAAAATCTTATGTTCCTTACACTTGTGCCCAGGAAAATATTCCTCATCACAATTATAGCAAAGACCCTTGAGTTAGTGTTCAACCATCTCTTGCCGAGTTAATTTTTGGATCTTCAGAAGGGTGGCATGAGGGGTAGGATTGGTAGGTCGAGGGCGAGGAAGAAATGAGGGTTTTTAGTTCTATGAAAAAACAACATGTTGTGCTTATTTTCCACATTTAGTATCTTTCAACTAAGTCTAGGGGCGAGCCATGATGACCTGGGCTCAAATTTCATCATTTAGGCCACTGATAAAAACACTCCCTGAAGAAGGAATTTTTCATGTCATCTCTTCTGAAATCCAAGTTCCAAAAGGCGGTTATAAATTCTTCTACTGTGCAAGTCTATTTCAACTTGGTCAAATGACCTAAATAATGGGTGTCGGTGTCAAAGAGTTCATAAAGATCTGCAACAAACTGGGTCCAAGAAACATACCCCTGGCGTGCATTTTTACACCATTGCCAAAATTCAGAATCCAGATAGAGAACAACAAAATAATTTTGGACAACTCATCAATAATTCCATGGAAAGAAAAATAATTCTCCATTAGGGTGACTCATGCTATGGGATCGAAGCCATCAAATTTATTGACCTCAACTCAGGGAAGACAGGGGTCACGATGAAAGGGGTTGGAATGAAAGGTCATAGTATGGGAGGAGTCAACACCATCTACTTGGGAGGGTTGTTCAAAGAAGGGGGGTCCTGGGATCAGTTCAGAAATGGTTGGAGAGTGGTAGTGAGAGTGTCAAGTTTTCCCTCTAATTGGTTAAAGCAGGTGTCAACTTTGGAAAATTTGTCGTCAACTCTAGAAAATTTTGATCAGACTTGATCCTCAAGACACTCAAATTGGGCCTTGTTCTATCTTATTTTGACCTATAGGTCTTAGGTGTGAGTGTTGACTCTGTGGAAAGTGGGGGTTCTGGTAATGGAGAGTGGATCCACTGAAAAAAAATGGATAGGTGATATATATCACTACGATTAGGGCGACAAGGGAAATCCAAGGGGATATGTGTCAAATAAGGGTGTCGAGAAGGGGGGTAGGACCATGGAAAAAGAAGGATGATAATTGATGGGTACCACAATGATCAGGATGAAAAGTGGAATCCAATGGGATAGGTCACAAATAAGGGTGTCAGGAAGGGGGTCGGGTCCATGGGAAAAGGGCTTAAAAATTATAGGTATCATGGTGATCAGGTTGAAGAGAGGAATCCAATGGGATAGGTATCGAATAAGGGTGTTGGAGGGACCACTATACTTTTTTTAACTTATGCAAAGTTATACTCTGGCCTGAAGATTACTGCAGTGGAGAATGGCCCAAATTGTTAACAGGAAATATTATGTAGGAATTTCTCAACCATAATTCAGTACGCAAGGTTGTGAGACAATAGATCTTGTCTGTTCCTTTTTTGTTCTATTTTTTTCCCCAAGGGTTAGGGTTTACAGGGTGCCTACATACAAGGGTTTGCCTTGTGCTATAGCTCTCTGATATACATGTGGGATCGAACAATAGTACTCAACCCAATATCTCAGGGTACCAACTAAGGAGGCTCGATTGTACCCTTAATTGTACTACCTGATTACGCAAGTACTAGAGAGTATATTCCCAAGTGTTTTTCTTGTTGTCACTATATAAGTCAGGAGGATGATCAAATTATATAGGGATGGTTTCAGGAAACTTAGGGGGCTCTCACTATACCTATCGGTACATGGGAGTACTACTTGAGGAGTGCCAAAAGGGGTTATAGAGGGGTACCAACAGGGGTTAGAGAGGTTTCCAACAAGGTGAAATGTTTGTTTCTAGACAACCCCATGAAACCATCTATATTTCCTGTGTGCATTCTTCCCCACCGTAGTTTTACCCATTGAGCGATAGATCTTTGTGCTTTAAATATGTCGGTAGTACACATCTATACTCTAGGGAAAAAATTCACATAGTTTCTGCAGAGGAAAGTGCTATGATACCACTTGTTAGGTACCAGATATATTATAATAGCATAAAATATAAATATTGCATAAAATAATAGCAAAACAACAAAATGTAGAGAACCACAACACCAAAATAATACCTTTCTTGATAGGAAGCAATGTTCACTTGCCTCTTCGAGAGGAAACCCTTGAACAAAGGAACACTCTATTGCAATAATTCTCAAGCCAAAGGTTTCTTATGCCTCCCTCTCTTATTTATACTAATTCTATCTTCTAAAGTACATTCTAGAGGAAGATCTTTCTAGAAGCGGAAGCTTCTATTAGGTCTTCTTACATTGACTTGTTCATATTTATTAAATAGGCATTATTAACTATGTCGGCCTTTATTACATGGAAAATATAGTATTCTACCTACGTGAGGGGTTATGGAGGTTAGGTCCCTAACATATATGATACAGGTGAGATGATGGATCTGTCTAGGAAAGATAGATGATGGTTATTGAATCTTAAAAGCAGGGAGAGAATGCCACTATAGTGACACTGAAACCCTATGATATGCCTTGATCGTCACTGAGATGTGCTATGTTATGTTAGAACAATTCATAGGGATGAATTATCAATAATACTATATACGTATACACTCTTCTTGTGCAAGAAATCCTTGGCAAATAATGGAATGTTTAGTAGAGAAGGGGATGCTTGAGCCTAGAGTGTGAGTGACTGCAAGGAAGATGCAACTTGAATGGATATGTATTGGAAGATTCATGTTACATGCTATCTAGGATCATGAGTGCATTATATACATTGGGTGTGTCCAAGAAAATATTGAGTTGAGTCTTGTATGTGGAAGCCATATGGAGCAAATACATATTCATACAAATAAGTATTGGGTTGATTTGCATATTTAATCTTATGTTATGAATATATATGCTTCAATTATGAATGTGAAATTTCAATGAATGAAATAATTGATGCTTAAAATGGCTATGACATGCATGTTTTTCATTTGTTGATTATTTTAGGCATGCACTGGAATGCTAAAGGTCTTGGAGGTGTTCCAAGATAGTAAATAAATGATTTTAAATTATTTTATAAGATACCAAAAATGAGACAAAGTGGCCATGAAGAGAATGGCATTGTAGGTGCAATCAGAGAATGAACACATGGAACCTTGCTAAAAAGAAGAGAACATTGAGGACGATGTTATTCTAATGGGGAAGGGAATGTAATATCCCATTATCAACCCTTTGAACTTGATCTTGTTTATATTGTAATTATGTTTTTCATTACTATGATTTGCTTCATGTTGTGAGGTAGACTTACCATGGTGATTTTAAAGACATCTAAACATGATCATTTTGAATTTAATGAAGGGTTCCAAGGCTTATTAGTGGGAGAAAACATTGATGGGTCTATGAGTCCACCATAGGGGAAAGGTAATGGGGTCTAAGGAGGGAATTGACCTATGTATCGTGGTTACTACTATATTCTATCTACAACATATTTCATGTGATTGTTATATTCACATTTTATCTTAATATTTATAATATTACAATTCCGAGCCGAGTGAAATGATTGATTCCTTTAAGTAATTATTTCCTATCCTTAAATACCTACCTCCTATATTGAAGCAACTAATTCCTATATTCATGCAATCAAGAAGAGATCAACTAGGACTCTGATCCCTATCATTAAGGAAGTGGAAGAGTTGGATTAGGACTCTTGCTTTCCCTCTCCTTCATTCATGCAAAAAAGAGAATTTGAATTAGAAAGAGAAGGTTGAGAAAAAAGTGATTTATTGAGGAGAGAATAGAGTTCTTGATGAAAAAAAGAGTAGCCCAATTATCATAGGATCCATGGAGAAATGAATGAGGCATTTTCATGTGGAATTAGACAACAAGATTGAGTAGGGAAGTACTTTCTTCAACCTCTACACTTTTGTTGTCTTTCTGGGTTGGCTCGGAAGCCTTTGGTAAAGAGAAGGGAAATTTTGGATCTTTGAAAACTCTTCTTCACCCTGGTGGTCGCATAGCCCAACATAGGGGTGGAATCCATAAATAATTTGCCTATGGTTGGGAGGAAAATGGTTTACCCACAATCAATTGCATTGGAGCTCATTTTATGAAAGATAAATGTATTATGCATTTCAGCTCTCTATCTCTCTGGGCTTCGGGTATTTCAAATCTCAACTGGAAATTCTTGAAGTGATTTCTCTGGAGTGTAACCTTCTCACATATTTAGACCCGAAATGAATGGCGTTCGTTGGATCAAGGTATTATATCAATGGCTCAATCTGTCTACGATGCAACTTTGTTTTGGATTAAATCCAATGGCTCTCCATCTTTTCTTATCCTATCCTTCCATTTAATTCGATCTGATGGTTGACAGATATTCGGGTGATCAAGATCTCAGATATTAGCCCTTGCTTATCCTGTCCTTCCACTTAAGGTGATCCAATGACCATCGCATTTTCTCCAGATCCGATGGTCCTTATTCATTTCAGATTTTCGGGCTTCGGGTAATTCAACTTTCAAGTTGCCAATTCTTCTGAAGTGAGATTCCTCGAATAGTAACCTCCTCGCAACTTTTGACATGAACCAAATGTTGTTCGCCAATCATGTTCTTAGATCAATGGATTGATCTATATTCAGTGTTTCTCTTCTAGCTTATCATGTCCTTCCATTAATTCAATCTGACGATTGATGGAAACTCAAATGATTGAGATCTCATATCTTTCAGCTTATCCTGTCCTTCCACTCAAAAGTGATCCAACGACTATCAGGTATTCGAATTCTCAATGGCCCTGGTTTGTCCTATGGAGATTTTGATCTTGATCATGTTTCTGTACTGCGCTTTCCCTTCTGAGATTTGATCTCTGCATATTGTTCGCTTCTCCTCTTGAGCTTATGTTGTTCATGTTTTCCATCGTCATTGATGTTCTTTCCATCAATGACAAGCACACTCTTCCCATAAAACATGCCAACAATATCCCCCTTTGGCATTGATGGAAAACCTGAAAGGCTACACTATTCTTCTTAGACCTCCCACTATATCATCCAAACCACACATTTTTCTCCCCCTTTGACATCAATGCCAAAGAAAAACAAGCTCTCCTTGAGTTGTTACAGTACTTTTCAGAGGTATCAGATATTGAACCAACACATACTCCCCCTGACAGGATAGACTCTCTCAGGTGATAGACGGGATGACACCCAGCTTTTGATGGAGATATTCAAATGGTGTCTTGGTTAGGGGTTTAGTAAAGATGTCTGCAATTTGTTCTATGGAAGGAATATAATTCAATTGAACGACTTTGTTTGTAACATGCTCTTTGAGAAAATGATACTTTATTGGTATATGCTTTGTATTTGAATGGAGAATGGGATTATTCGAGACGCTAATGGAACTGGTGTTATCACGGTGAAGTGGAATGGGATCAGTATAAGTTACCTTCAAATCTACAAGAGTTTGTATCATCCATAATATCTTAGTGCAGCAAGTAGAAGCAACAATGTACTCTTCCTCTGTAGTTGATAATGAAATATAGCCCTTCTTCTTACTAATGCATTCTACTAACGAATCACCTAATAAGAATGCACCTCCATTGGTGCTCTTTCTCTTATCCAAACAGTTTTCCCAATCAGCATCTGAATATGCAGTTAATTATAAATTCTAATTTCTAGGATACCAAAGACCATAAGTCATTATACCCTTCAAATATTTGAATATCCTCTTGACATTTGCTAAATGACTTTGTTTAGGAGTAGACTGATAATGACCTACCATTCCAACAGCTTGCATTATATCAGGACGAGATGTTGTGATGTACATAAGACTGTCTATCATTGATCGATATGTTCTTTGATCAACATCAGGTGAAATATCATCTTTACTGAGCTTGCAACCAACCACCATAGGTGTACTAATAGGAGAGGAATATTCCATTTGAAACCTCTTTAACATCTCTTTCAAATATTGTTCTTGAGAGATAAATATCCCTGCAGAACTCTGATTGATTCGTAAACCAAGAAAATATGACAGTCTCCTATCATGGACATCTCAAACTCAGTATGCATTGAATTAGCAAACCACTGAACTGAAGGGTAATTAGTGCATCCAAAAATAATTTCATCTACATAAACCAAAAAAACTAATAAATCATCACCTTCGGACTTAATGTATAGATTACTACCAACAATACCTTTCTTGAACCCTTTGTCTTGTAGAAATTTGTCCAGCCTATGATACCATGCTCATGGTGCCTATTTTAGTCCATATAATGCCTTTTTCAACTTATAGACATAGTCAGGATTATCTGTCAGTGAAAATCCTTCAATTTGCTCCACATATACATCTTCTTCTAGATCTCCATTAAGAAATGCTAACTTAAGATCCATCTGATATACTTTAAATTTCTTATCACAGGCATAGGCAAGAAACATTCTGATGACTTCCAATCTTGCCATTGGTGCAAAGGTTTCATCAAAATCATGTCCTTCAACTTGTGCATACACCTTACAGACTATTAATCCCTAAATAGTGGCTCATTACCCCTTAATTGGGGCATATTACATTAGTAATGTTATTTTATTTATGTCGGCTTTATTCCATTAGTTGTAATTATACCTCCTAGTCTCCTATATATACCAAGGAGACATTTTCATTTGAATCATCTTATTTTTGGACATTTATGTGGGCATGAGGAGGTTTCCCCCTCAAAGAGGATTATTATCTGAATTTATCTCTTTTTTAAGGCGTTGAGTACTTATTCTGAGGTTTTTCTATGCTATATTGATATTTGGTTCCTAACATATGGTATCAGAGCTCAAGGTCTTGGGGTTTCGCTGCTACATCAGAGACACCTTGGAATTTTCAGTGTAACTTTTTTTCTACAACAATTCAGAAGGAATGGATTAAAGGATGTTTTTTAGACGGATCAAGGTACATTGGATTAAAATTTCATCTCTTGATGCCTTACACTTTCGTAGATACAACCTTTGTAAGATAGGGTTCGGGAATCATCCTGAATTGAGTCATTGCGGAATTGTCGCTATACAATTTTTTATGTAATGTTTCAGACCTTGAACTCTGGAGGATATTCAAAGAAATTAGTAGGGTATTTGTGGTAAAAATTTCAGCTTCTGGGTCATCTTAAATTTTTAGATACACCATGTGGAAGATAGGGTATCTGACTAGTCCTATTGACTAGTCTCAAGCAGGTGTTCTGGGTAAAAAAATCATAGCTTCTTCCTAGAGTATCCAAATTGAGTGAGACCATTTGCATTGGATAGAAGATAGCCAGTAGTAGTTTTGGTACGAGTTTCATAATTTTATATCAATTATTTTGTGTGGGGCATGCTATACAAGTGAGATCTCCTGGAAAGGCCAAAAATCAGCAAGTTGTGGGGAA
>SNQJ01S0023499.1:51409-65948 GCA_010110895.2 Picea sitchensis | reverse complement strand
CCTTAAGCCATCACTGACACAAGAATTCGCCAGATAAGGAATAGATCCATTTCAGAGTATCTCATTAAATGGAGGAAACTACCGGCTGAAGATTCCACTTGGGAAGATGAGTCTTTTATATAGAAGCATCCAGATTTACTCAAGCATTGCGGAAAACATTTTTCTCAAGGGGAGGGGCATGGTAAACCCTAAATAGTGGCTCATTACCCCTTAATTGGGGAATATTACATTAGTAATGTTATTTTATTTATGTCGGATTTATTCCATTAGTTGTAATTATACCTCCTAGTCTTCTTTATATACCAAGGAAACATTTTCATTTGAATCTTCTTATTTTTGGACATTTATGTGGGCATAAGGAGGTTACCCCCTTGAAGAGGCTTATTATCTGAATTTATCTCTTTTTCAAGGCATTGAGTACTTATTCTAAGTTTTTTCTATGCTATATTGATATTTGGTTCCTAACACAGACCAATCTGGCTTTATTCCTAACAATTTGTCTGTGTTCATTCATTTTGTTCTTAAACACCCATTTGGAGCCAATTACATTCTTATCTGCAAGTCTAGGAACAAGCTCCCAAGTATTGTTCTTCTCAATCTGATCCAGTTCCTCATTCATTAATTTTAACCAACTTACATCTTTATTGGCTTCAACAAAGTTCTTGGGTTCCACCATGGATATGAAGGTTATATGTGATTGCTCATTGTCTTTGATTATCCTTCTCTTGGTTTGTACACCTTTGTCTTTCTCACCAATTATCTGACTTGCAGGATGATTCTTTTGAGTAATTCTGGAGGAAGGATTTGATGATGTTTGCTGATTTGAGTCTGCCTGAGTATTTGTATCTTCATCTGACTCGGAGTTTTATTTTTCTGATTCTTGGACCTATTCATCTTCAACTTCAACTATATCCTCTGTTGTTGATTCAATATTGCTCACCTCTCTTACTGGGACTCCTTCATCAACTTGTATGCCAATGCAATCAACCAATTTATGCAACCTCTTATTATAGCATATGTATCCTTTACTGTTTGTAGCATACCCTAAGAAGATGCCTTCATCAGCCCTATCATCATACTTGCCAAGGTTTTCATTATTATTCTTTATGTAGCACTTACTCCCAAAGACTTTGAAGTGTTTGATTAAAGCAGGTCTTCCATACCACAATTCATAAGGTGTCCTGTCACTCTATGGTATGAGGTGAGCTTTGTTAAGAATATGGATTGTTGTGTGTATTGCTTCTACCCAGCAGGTTTGACCAATGTTCTTCTCATTCATAATTGACCTAACCATTTGCTAAACTATTTTGTTTTGCCTCTCAACTACTCCATTTTGTTGTGGAGTTCCTGGGATTGTGTATTCTCTCTTGATCCCATGTTTATCACAAAATTCCTTGAAATCACTTGACATAAATTAGCCTCCTTTGTCTGATCTTACAACCTTTAATATGTTGTCTGTTTGATCCTTAGTTAAAGCCTTAAATATTTTAAATTTCTCAAATGCTTCAGCTTTTTCTTTGAGAAAAGCAACCCAAGTGAGTCTGGAGTAATCATCGATGATCAACATGAAGTAGTTTTCCCTCCCTGTGCCTTCCTGTCTTGATGGTCCACATAAATCCATATGAACTAATTTGAGTGGTTTCTCTGTTGAATTAGAGATCTTGGATTTAAACTGTGTCATGGTTAGCTTTCCTACTTGGCAGGGTTTACACATAGAATCTTGTGGCTTTGATATTCTTGGAAGATCTTTTACTGCCTCAAGATTTTTGAGCTTGATTAAGTGGTCAAAGTTTAGATGTCCAAGTCTCCTATGCCATAACCATATTTCATCATGTTTTCTTAGATGACACTCTTCTCTATATTCTTTCAGCACATATACATTATTATCTTTCCTTATGCCTTTAGCCACCACTTGTCCTAATTTTACAGACTTTATCTTACAATATTTGGAAGTGAACACCACTTCACATCCTCTGTCACACATTTGACTTACACTGAGCAAATTATGTTTCATCCCATATACAAGCAAAACATCCTGGGATTTTCCTTTGCCATTACTTACACTCACCATTCCTTTACCCTCGATTTTACCTGGTTCATCATTTCCAAAGGTCACATTTCCTGTTTTGCTTTTACTTATAGACAGAAAATTATCCTTGTCTTCAGTCATTTTCTTGGAACATCCATTGTCTATATACCAGGGGTCTTTTTTTCTTTGAGCTGAAAGTACTAGACCACATTTTTCACTATATTTATTTTTCCATGTGCTGGCATTTCTAGCTAAGGGTTTTATCCTTGGATCTACTTTGTAATTCTTCATATGGCAATTTGCAAATTTGTGGCCGAAGTTATAACATTCGAGCTCAATGTTCACTAGGTCAAAGTGATTGGTGCAACTTTTTCTACTCATTGGCTATTTAGTTCTATGTTGCAAAGATTGTTTGTTTCTTGATCTCCTCAGTTGCATGTCTCTAAAATTAATTTGACAATTTGCAATCTTATGACCAAAATTAGAGCAGTAAAAACAGTAACCATGGAAGAATTTTTGGTACCTGAAGGATGGCCTTCTTCTTGGCATATGTTGCTCCATCTTCTGATATCTTTGTTTTTTATCGGGGATCATCTTGTCTTTATTAGCTTTTGGTGGCAGAGTACTCACATGGTCTGATTGTCTGCTAACTTGGAACTTGATCATATTTACTAACTCTTTGCTTTGTACTTGTTGGCCCTTGGTTATGGAAGGAAGCGAAGAAAAAGGAAGGAAAGGTAATAAGCAAGCTTCACGGGAGAAACAGTAATTGTTACTGAGTCGAAGTGAGAAAAAGAGCAGGAAGGATGGAGCGAAGTACAAAAAATCAAGCCGTTGGACAAGAAGACCATGGATGACAGATCAGAAAGGAAGAAGGATCGTAGACAACTCAACAAGCAGAGAAAGCCATCATTAGATGCTTTGGAGCACCACGAGATGAAGAAGGAAAGACAGATTGGTGAAGCCTGGAAAAAGCGGGTCAAGTTGACCTAGGGTTTTGTTAATTAGGGTTTTTGACACCTAGGTTTCTACCTAAGGCTATCGGGGAGGGACTGTAATGTATAAATAGAGGTCGAGAGGACCTAGGTTGGGTTGGTACTAGTGTTGGGTATTGATATTAATTGTTGATGGTTAATAGAGTATTGTACTGTGAGAGAGAGGAGTGCTGAGAGTGAGAGCCTTCTGGTATTGTAAGATCTTCAACTGGGTGCAAAAATCGAGTCCTGCAGCTGGGTGCGCAGGAAGGTGGGAGATAGAAACAAGAAGAGAGAAGATCGACTGACTAAGAGTGTAGATCAGAACTGTAAGCTTTAACTTAATATATCATAAGCACAGTTTTGTGGACATATCCCTAGAGAGAGGGTGAACCACGTATATCTGGTGTTATGTGTGTGTCATTGCTTCTTGGATCTCTGTCATTCTTATACTGTTAATTGCATTATTGTGTTAGATCAGATGTATGGATGTGCAGAGTATATATAACTGATAGAGAGATATATGAATGTTTCATTATTGTTGTATTAGTTCCACTTGATATTCCCCTGGTTGTAGACATCTTTGTCCTACAACCCCCCTCTTAGCTACTTTGGGTGAGACTACATCTTCTTCGCAGATGTTGCCGAAAGGGCCAGTATTCAGGGATTTTTGGTGTGCTCTTGGAGTGAACCCTGGATCTGCCCCTGTGCCAACAAATAGTTCCGTTGTCGGGACAGGAATCTGTGTAAAGGAATGTCAAGGTGGTTCCCATCGAAGATAGAGATTCAAAAGTGGATAGAGGATCAAGAGAAGGACATCGCAGAATCCCAGAATAAGAACCCTAAAATGAGTACTGAATATTGGTTACAAAGATACATTTTCACCGACATTCACAAGATCTTCTTTGGGGGAATCCACCAGGAGTTGTTTGAATGGTTGGCTAGGTTGGCCGATACCCAATTCGAGATTAGATCTAGACCTCCTGTGGTTTGGATGTCGGCACTAATCTAGAAGGTTAAGAGAGTTGACAACATTGTATCAAGGGTTGTAGATCACTGGTTTGATAGTACCATTGGAGGGTATATCACCGAGTTTGTTGTTGACAGAACAGAATCGTATAGCCAAGCCGAGAGATACTTTTTCAAAGGACCTAGAGGAAAAAAATTTCACTTTCTGAAGCTGAGAATCAAGATGTTGTTGCATGAAAAGAATGTCTTGAAGATACAGTAGATTGGTTGGACCTGAAAAGGCTAATGTTCAAGATCTTGGACAGCGATAGTGACATAGAAGCTGGACATACGTGCAGTGGGAAAGTATTATGAGGAGTTCACCTTGAGAACTTTTTTAAGCAAAACTATGGAGAAGAGGGTTTCTACAGTGTAGAAGAGGTAGATCTAACAGAAAAAGAACATTCAAAGCCCACCAGAACAAAAGAAGGGGAGGATGAAGAACTTTTCCAAAGCGAGCCAGAAACCTCAGGAACTGCGCAGGTTACTGAAGTAAGTAACATTAACCATCATGTTGTTCAATAGCACTTAGCAGTCAGAATAGTCAGAACCACCAGAGTCTTCAGAGTACTGTTACTAGCAACTCAACCTATACTCAGACAG
Organism: Picea sitchensis; assembly: GCA_010110895.2. Taxonomy (NCBI): domain Eukaryota; kingdom Viridiplantae; phylum Streptophyta; class Pinopsida; order Pinales; family Pinaceae; genus Picea; species Picea sitchensis. The sequence goes on along the minus strand of SNQJ01S0023499.1, from coordinate 61,334 downwards.
GAAGCCTAGGGAACTCTATGGCAGATGAGATGAGGCTCCCTATCTTTAGAGGAGATGGATCTAAGGATCCCGATCAATACTAGTTCCTGTGTGAAGTCGTATGGAATATTAAAAGTATCACCGATGAAGCCATCAAGAGAGCCTAGTTCATCACTACGCTTAGGGACCGTGCACTGAGCTGGTACATGAAACTTGTTCAAGGACTGGCGCAGCCTAAGCCACTAAATGAGATCAAGAATGTGTTGATTGTGGAGTTTAAGAAACCTAAGTCGGAGTCACAATGTATTACAGAGCTAAAAGAGATCAAACAAAAGGTAGCAGAACCGGTTTGGGAGTTCGACCAGAGATTCAAGACCCTAACAGGCCGATTAACTTTTCAAATCCCCAATGAACAGAACAAATAACAGTTCATCGTTGCACTGTTACCTCACATCATAGTCCCTTTGATGCAGCAGAAGATTGCATCGCAGGTAGAATCTTTGGAGATCGCCATGAAGCTTGAATCAACACCTATGGGAGAATCTAGCTCAGGCATGAGCCAGATCTTGAGCCAGCTGACTAGTCTATATCTGCAGGTTGAGGACATGAAGAAGGACAAGGGGAATGAAAAAAGAGAAGATATCTAGTGTGTAAGATGCAGATATGAAGGTCATGATAAAGAACAGTGTCCCCTATTCCATGAGTATTTGGCCTCAGGAGCATTGATCCCCTTGAAGCAAGTTAACCTACCCTGGTGCGATGTATGCAGAAATAGGCATCGCCCAGGTGAGTGTTATTACATGCAGAAGTATGTTCAGACACCCACAAACTTGTACTACACATTTTGTAATTCAGTGGGGCACAATGATCGATATTATAGAGCTTACAATCTCATGCATGAGAGGACGAGGGACATATACAAGATCCAAGGTGAAGTACACCAAGAAGGAAATAATGCACAGTATAATTCTCCAGGAAGAAGAAGTTTCAATCCTCGTGGTGGGTATAGAGGATAAGGAAGAGGAGGAGGTATGGGTCGAGGCTGATGACAAATTATCTATCATAACTATGCGCAGCCAGGACACTTAGCAAGGGATTGTCAGAATCTTTGCACAAACTGCAGTTATTGTAACTCCTTCGAGCATGTCATAGAGGAATTCCCTGTGCTATTGGCTAAGCTTCAGGAAATACAAGGACCCCAGTAGAACCCACAAGTACAATTTATATATGTTGAACCTCGTAGAAATGACCCTAGAGTCGTTGTCATTACTCGAGGAGGCGTTGCCACAAGATAAGACAGAGCATCACAAGGAAAGAATGCAGACGACCATGGAGTCAGGAAGGCTACAGAGAAGACCCCAATGTTCGAGGCTAAGAAAGAAAGAAAGATATTTGAGGAGGAAATAAAAGAGTTCAAAGGAGATCAAGGGTCCTCATCTAGAATGCAAATAGAAATCAAAGAGTATGGCATGCCTCGGGCGTTTGATCGGTCTGCATCACCAACAAAAGAAAAATAGGTAAGAAAACTCATGGAATTTTTGTGCACTTGTGTTAAGTTGATTCAAGATAAAAGCATTGTACAAGAATTACAAGATTTAATCAAGCAGTATGAGCTAGGCAAGATAGAATCCTTACTGAATAGGGCAGTGCACCAAATTGGGAAAAGAAGAAGGACAAATAAAGAATTACACCCAAATGCTCAAATAGGAGAATATGATATAGACTATGTGGTCCTCGACTTAGGGTCGGAGGTCAATGTCATGACGAAGCAAACCTGGGCACTGATGGGAAAACCCAAGCTGATATACTCCCCTATCAGGCTTCGCATGGCTAATCAGCAAGTTGTCAGCCCATTTGGAAGATTGGAGCATGTCCCCGTGGACATCGACGGAGTTAGAACCTTTGTAGACTTTGAGGTAATTGAAATTGTTGATGATAGCTGCCCTTACCCAGCATTACTAGGAATTGATTGGGCCTTCAACAATTCTACTGTGGTCGATTTAAAGAAAAGATGCATGACATTTGAAGGAGATGGCCTTAGGGTCATTGCACCCTTAGATCTAGATGAAGGTTCACGGCATATAGAGCCCATCAGAGAAAAAGACTGCATATATGAGCTAGAAAACATCTATAAATTAATAGCCAAACAACAGGATTATATCAACCCTACTATCGATGGGAATCTAAGCTGGCAAAGTGACAGTGCGTGTTCATCAAATTTAGAAGAAGCATTGCAGAACTGGCAGAACCAAATGTATGAAGTATCCACAAGGAGATGTGCTCGACTCACCAGAGAAGTTCGTTGGATTGGTACAACAACAAGTAACTTACCTACCTTTGATGGTCTGAATCCTTTAGAATCCTTCTTGATGGAATTTGAAACAATTGTACCAACACAACAGAAGTTGTTGGCTATGGATGAGGCCCTGAAAGATACACCAGCAAGATGGTGGGGGATGCACAAAGGAAACATCAAAGAGTGTACACAATGTCGAACTTTGATGGCAATGCGGTTCTCAGCACAAGTAGGAAGTTGCGAAGTGAGGTACATAGGTCTAAGTTGCCCAAAGGACCATGTACGAAGCTGCGAAGAGGTCTGGAGTGACATTCATTGAGAACAATGGGTACATAGATTCATTAACACACTGGACACGATCCCTATCAACTGGTACCTTCAAGCAGAGCTGTGCCTCGTCACTTCAGATTGGGAAGGTATGATCTAGAATTTTTTAACCACCTTTTTGTTTGATAGTGAATTTCCTTCTATAGACCAAGCATTACAGATTGTGAGACATAACATACTTAAGGAGGCATCCGGCCTCCCTTTGGAGAAAGAAGAGGATGAATGGACTGCGCCATTCCAGAAATTGCAAGGATGTTACCACATTAATGTCGATGAAGATGATGATTCGAGGAAGGTAAACATTGTTGAGACAGAAGGCCACAGAAATATGGAAGGACCAGGAGTTGAACTGCCATTCATTGGACAGTCGATTAAGATAAAGAAAGTTAATATTGGGACAGAGGAGACACCAAATCTTGCCAATGTTGGAGATTATTGGGATGCTACTACCATTGACAAGATTACAAAGTTATTGCACGAATATCAGGACTTGTTCCCAACCAAGTTCACTGATATGAAGGGAATCAAAGGACCTATGGGCAAAATGAGGATACCTTTGAAACCATATGCAAATCCAAACAATCAAAGACCCTACAGATTGAATCTGAAATATAAGGAAAAATTGAATATTGAGCTTGACCGAATGTTGGAAGCATGGATTATTGAACCCGTCGAAGAGTCGGAGTGGATCATCCCTATGGTAGTACAAGACAAGAAGACAGGTGATATCAGAATATATGTGGACCTCAGAAAGATGAACGATGCTTGTTTTCATGACCCCTTCCCTACACCATTCACAGATGAAGTATTAGACAATGTGGGAGGCCAGGAGGTATATTCTTTTACAGACGGGTTTTCAGGATACCATCAAATCCAGATTTCCAAGGAGGACCGTCATAAGACTACATTTTCCACGGAGTGGGGATCCTACCAATACACAGTGATTCCATTTGGATTGAAGAATGCACTAGCCATACTTTCTAGGGTGGTGTTCGAAGCGTTCAAAGAATTTTTTCATAAATTTTTGGAAGCATACTTTGATGACTGGTTGGTTTTTAGTTTGCTGAAAAATCATGTTGAATGTCTAAGGCTAATGTTGGATGAATGAAAGCAATGTCAAATTTCTTTGAAACTGAAGAAGTGCATCTTCTTCTCACCATTTGGAGTATTATTAGGTCATATTGTATGCAAGCAAGGATTGTTGGTGGACCCATCCAAAATTGCAATTATAGTTAATTTGCCACCTCCTACTTCAGTCAAACAACTGCTCACTATGCTAGGACATACTGGCTATTACAGGAAATTTATCAAAGGATATGCTCAGATTACTGCACCAATGGAGAAGTTATTAAAGAAAGACTATCAGTTTGGTTGGTCAAAAGAATGCCAGTAGAGCTTCGACACACTGAAACAAAAGATGGTGACTGTGCCTATCCTGTTCTTTCTAGATTGGAGTAAGGAATTTCATGTGCATGTTGATGCATATTCTATTGCATTAGGAGAAGTACTGGCACAACCTGGAGAAAGGGACATTGATCATCCATTAGCATTTGCCAGCAGGAAGCTATCCACAACTGAAGTCAATTACACCACTATAGAGAGAGAAGGATTAGCCATGGTGTACGCATTATAGAAATTCTGACACTACTTGTTGGGAGGACACTTTAAAAATTTTATTGATCACTCCGTGTTGAAGTACCTATTCAACAAGCTAGTGTTGGGGGGGGAATATGCATATGGCTTCTCATGTTTCAAGAATATGATTTTGAGATCATAGTTAAGCGAGGAAGAATGAACAAGGGACCTGACCACCTGTTGAGGTTGGAACATGGCAAAGAACCCACCAGTCTGGAGGATACACTACCCGATGCACAACTTCTCACCATTAGGAAGGTGGATGACCACTTCACAGACATAGTCCAGTTCCTGTCAACAAGAATGGCTCCAAGTGAGTATAAAATTTCCCAGAAGAAATAGCTAGTGGTGCGTGCTGCAGATTTTTCACTGATAGTTGGTCAGTTATATAAGATGGGACCTGATGAGATACTAAGAATATGTGTGATGGAGATAGAGCGCCCACTGATCCTCGCAGAAGCTCATGAAGGCATCGCAGGAGGACATTACGCAGGGAAAGCAACTACGCAGAAGGTTCTGCAAGCTGGCCTTTGGTGGCCTACGTTACACAGAGATGCTAAAGAGTATGCCAGATCATGTGATGTATGCCAAATATTTGGAAGACCATCCCGAAGAGATGAAATTCCCTTAGCATCGCAGATGACCCTACAAGCATTTGAAAAATGGGTCATTGACTTCGTGGGACCTATAAACCCACCAGGGAAGCGCACAGGAGCAAGGTATATTATTACTGCGACAGAATACCTGACTAGATGGGCCGAAGACAGAGCAGTCAAGGAATGTACTACAACTACAGCTGCGCATTTTATATTTTATGACATAATAACCAGGTTTGGATGTCCTGAGATCCTTCTGAGTGATCAAGGTACACACTTCATCAATAAGACAGTGGAAGCCCTGACTGAAGAATTTGCAGTCCACCATCAGAAGAGTACACCTTACCACCCATAGGCCAACAGAATGGTTGAAGCATTCAACAAGATCTTGGAGACAGCATTGACAAAGATTTGTAAAGTAAACAAGGATGACTGGGATTTAAGAGTACCAGTAGTACTCTAGGCTTATAGAACCACTTTGAAAGAAATTAACAATGCATACCCCCTTCAAGTTGGTTTATGGTGTTGAAGTTGTTGTCCGAATGGAGTACTTGGTACCAAGATTAAGAATTGTTTCATTTACAGACATGGATGATACCAGTGTTGTTCATGAGAATCTTGCACAGTTGGTTGAACTGGAAGAAGACAGATTCATTGCAGGATTCCAGCAGCAAGTTTAGAAGGAATGTGAAAAGGCCTATCATGACAGGCACTTAAGCAAGGTGATTTAGTACTGATGTATAATAGTAAGTTTATCAAACACCCTGGGAAGTTCAGAACACATGGGATCAGACCATATGAGATTGCCTATGTTACAGAATGAGGAGCTGCACACCTAAAGACATTGAAGGGAGACTGGAAGGAAGGATTGGTGAATGGGAGTCAGCTGAAGTTGTACTATGACAACCAGTTGCCTCGCATCTCTAAGTAAAAGTAGGAGGAAAAGGGTCCAGGTACCAGGTGCAATTGAAACTGGGTACCAGACACAGAAAAAAGTCTTCACAAGGTAGGAAAGGAGGCATAAAGCAGAAAGCAAAGACTGCACTGCGCAATCCACAATCGAAGTGAAACGGAAGGATCAGAGCTCAAGTGCCTCGAGACGAGTCACATGTGAGTGTTGGGGGCCTGTTGGCCCTTGGTTATGGAAGGAAACGAAGAACAAGGAAGGAAAGGTAAAAAGTGAGCTTTGTGAGAGACACAGTAACTGTTACTGAGTTGAAGTGAGCAAAATATCAGGAAGGATGGAGCGAAGTACGAAAAATCAATCCATTGGACGAGAAGACTAGGGATGACAGATCAGAAAGGAAGAAGGATCATGGACAACTCAGCAAGCAAAGAAATCCATCATTGGATGCTTTGGAGCACCACGAGATGAAGAAGGAAAGATAGGCTGGAGAAGCCCGGAAAAATCGGGTCAAGTTGACCTAGGGTTTTAGACACCTAGGGTTTTGGTAATTAGGGTTTTTGACACCTAGGTTTCGACCTAAGGTTGTCAGGGAGGGACTGTAATGTATAAATAAATGTCGAGAGGACCTAGGTCGGATCGGTACTAGTGTTGGGTATTAATATTAATTGTTGTTGGTTAAGAGAGTATTGTACTATGAGAGAGAAGAGTGATGAGAGTGAGAGCCTTCTGGTATTGTAAGATCTTCAGCTGGGTGTGAAGATCGAGTCCTGCAGCTGGGTGCGCAGGAAGGTGGGAGACAGAAAAAAGAAGAGAGAAGATCTGTTGACTAAGAGTGCAGATCAGAACTGTAAGCTTTACCTTAATATATCATAAGCACAGTTTTGTGTATGTAGCCCTAGAGAGAGGGTGAACCACGTATATCTAGTGTTATGTGTGTGTGATTGCTTCCTAGATCTCTGTCATTGTTATATTGTTAATTACATTATTGTGTTCGATCAGATGTATGGCTATGCAGAGTAGATATAACTGATAAAGAGATATATGAATGTTGCATTATTGTTGTATTAGTTCCACTTGATATTCCCCTGGTTGTAGGCATATATGTCCTGCAAACCCCCCTCTTAGCTACTTCAGGTGAGACTGCATCTTCTTCGCAGGTGTTGTTGAAAGGGTCGGTAGTTAGGGCTTGTTGGTGTGCTCTTGGAGTGAACCCTGGGTCTGCCCCTGTGCCAATAGTACTTCTCTTCACCTTCAGCGTTCTGGTCCATCTTCTTGCATGGACACTTAGATGCAAAGTAACTTATCTTTCCATAGTTAAAACATTTGAAGGGAAACTTGCCTTGGTACTTGCCTGATCCTTTCTTTAGTCTTCTCGCAATTTTTTCTTCAATCTCATCAGGTTCAGAATCCTCATTCTTATCTACTTTAAATGAAGCTTCTCTAGAGTTGGGTTTATATTTACCTATCCTCATTTCATAAGTAGTCAGAGTTCCTAGGAGTTGGTCAATAGACAAAGTTTTAAGATCATTCAGTTCTTCTATTGCAGAAATTTTTGGATTAAATCTATCGGGCAGAGATCTTAAAATATTCTGAACTAAAAATGAGTCTTCAATATTCTCACAAAGACCCTTCATGGCATTCACAAGCTCCTCAAATCTTAAAAAATATTTACTAATTGTTTCATCCTCATTCATCTTTAGTTGTTCAAATTCCAATCTATATGTCTGAATTTTGGCACCTTTTACTTTCTCATCTCCTTCATAACTACTAATAAGTTTATCCCACATTTCTTTGGAAGATTCAAGTTGCATGACCTTTAAAAATTCAACTTTAGCAAGCCCACTCAAGATAGCATTTATTGCCTTAGCATTGAAGCTGAATTCTAGCTTGTCATCCTTAGAAGCTAGTACAACTGGCTTTACATAACCAGTCTCTATAACATCCAAAACATCAGCACCTAAGGCCATGATGTATGTTCTCATTCTAACTTTCCAAAAGGAAAAATTTGTTCAATCAAACATAGGAGGCTTATTGGTTGAAGTTCCTTCATGGCTTGTCATGTTTAAGCTTACTGATCTACCTTTAAATAAATGGAACCTGCTCTCATATAGATTGTTGGAATTATTAAGACAACTGAGAGGGGGGGGTGAATCATTTGTTATTTTGATTAAACAATTTTATGCCTATTAAAATATTATTAACCTTATCCAAGTGATCATCAAGATTATGCAAGACATGAATAGAAGAAATAACAAACATCAATCACACATATGATATACACAGAGACATATATTTCATGAGGAAACCCATAAAGGGAGAAAACATATTCTTCTTCGAAGGATAGGAAGTATTTTAAGTTCTGTACATCATATTTCTTTGAGAACCAACTCAAAATGAGGCTACAACCTCTTCTTTAACAAGCTACAACTTGTTGAGAGCACCAACTCTTTGGTTTCTCTAGCACCCACTAGAAGGAAGCACCAACTCCCTGAGTGTTCCAGCACCAACTGGATGGAAGCACCAACTTCCATTCACACAGGAACCAACTTCCATTCACACAGGAACCAACCTGTATAACAGAGAACAATGGTTCTCCCTTGCACCACCCTACCACCCTATTTTTTCTGGCTACAACCAGATGGAAGCTACAACTCCCTGTGTCCAAGCACCCACTTGAAACTCTGAGGACAATAGTCCTCCCTAGCACCACCCTACCACCCAGAGATATAAAACTTTACTTACTTTCTTTGCCTCTCATATGGTTTGTTACAGCTCCATGTCTCCTCTTCCTTCTTCAACTTCTATGCTATGTTCTGCTTCTGCATATTTCTATTTTTGTGCTCTGCTCTTTTTCTTCCTCCACACAACACTACTTTGTTCAACTTCTCTTCAGCATTTTATGCTCTGTGTTGCCTCTGCATTCTATACATTTTGCCTCTGATCTCCACTTCAAGTATTACACTGCTTCTCCTCCTACCCACATGCATAACCTTCGAAAAAACCTCCCTATACTCTTTGTTCTGCATGTCTTACTCACATCGAGTCCTCTGCCTGATCATCATTCAAACTCTTCGTCTTCCCTGGCAGTTATGTTGTATATGTTCATCATCAGTGGTTGTTATCCAAAGATTATTTGGTTTCTCTCGCAGTTGAAACTCTTCGTCTTTTCTGTCAATTACAGCCAGTCAATTATGGATTCTTTGGCTTCTAAGCCCCTTCCTTCATGTGACCATTGGTGATGACCATACGCCTAACCAACAGGTGCTTCCTGATCTCAGTCTGGTGAGTGATAGATCCATTTCTCGATATGACCTTGGGCGATGATCTCATGTGACCATGTGATTGCGGGCGCATCCAAAGGTGGTTTGAATCAAACTACTTTTTGCCTCGTAATTTACCTTGAGCCTCCACGTGTCCTTTCTCCAAAATTGTGGTTTTGATTGCGGCCCGCCTTCAAATTTTTAAAGTTCACGCATCTTCAATCCCCGCAATGCGATGGGACCATCGATATCATGATCTTGAGAGTGGTCCTGAACGGATGGTTCAGAATTGTTCTTTCACGATCTGCGGATCAGATCTAACCTTCCTAAATCAATGGCTGTGACTTTTTTCATGATCTAGGCTTCGAGAGTTTCAAATCTCAAACCTTGATTTCTTTCATACGCTAATCTTTAGGAGTCGATGATCTTCGAACACCTATCCTTCTCAATCGATGACTCTGCCTCCACTTCAATAATTTGACCTTTCAACCAGATCAACAGTTTTGTGGTTCCTTTATCGATCAATGGTCGAGATCTCCTTCGGGTCTCTGGACTTCTGAAATCTCAAGTCTCAAACTTTACTTCCCCTCGAAGTATGCAGATTACTGCCATGTGTCCTCTTGGATCAGACGGTTGAGGTGTACTTCGGGTTTTTACCCTAATTCCAAAGGATTACGCCACGTCTTTTCTATATCAGACGGCCCAGATTTACTTCGGACGATCTGACGCTTGAGATATTCTTTGAATGATCTGACAACTGAGATCTAATTAGGATGATCCGATGGTCAAGAATTTATTTCGGCTTTCCGGGTCTCCAGGCTTCGGGAATTTCAAAACTCAAACCGATGCTTTGGATCAGACAACCCATATTCACTTCGGATGATCTGATGCTTGAGATATTCTTTGGATGATCTGATGAGTGAGA
>SNQJ01S0023499.1:28346-46494 GCA_010110895.2 Picea sitchensis | reverse complement strand
TTGTTATCAAGATATTGGATAAAAATACTGGGGGGAACCTTGCAGATGGACCTCACATATGCTACTATCCCAATGTTTGGAGGAGAGCATAGAAGACTATACAGGGAAGCCCAACTGGCCTATATAATCAGTGATGAGGCCAACCCTACCAACCATCCCATTTTTGCCTTAGATACTGATTTAGGTTCTAGTGTGCTACAACTCACCAATGATCCCAAACCTCCTTTTAAACTCAGAAAGTAGCCCACCATTTCCCCTAAATTTCCTCCCTCCATCACCCCCGTCTGGAAAATGTTCTTTGATGGAGCCTCTTCCAGGGAAGGCGCAGGAGATGGGGTGGTTTTTGTGTCACCTGCTCAAGAAACCATATCTCTATCATACAAATTAGAATTTGAAGCTACCAATAATGTGGCAGAGTATGAATCTCTTATCCTAGGATTAAGAGATGCAATGGAAATGGTGATTCAGGAGGTAGCAGTGTTCGGTGATGCAGAGTTGGTGGTCCAACAGATCAGAAACACTTATCAGGCTAAGCATCCTCGACTTTGAAGCAACAGAAATGAGGTGTGGGACCTAATTGACAGTTTCTTCTCAGCGTTGAACATTTCTTTCATCCCAAGAGAGGAGAACACAATGGCATACTCCTTGGCTACATCAGCAAGCAATTTCAAAGTACCCTTGCCACCCAAATTCAGATATGATGTAGAATTAAAATACAGGCCCTCCATACCTGACAACGTCAAACATTGGAAGGTATTCGAGGATGATCTCGAGATCAAGAAATTCTTGGAGACTGGCGAAGAATTTGCAGAAATACATATCGACCAAGATTTTGTCTCTGAGGAAGGGCTTGATGGGGGTAAGTTGCTGAGTAAAATAGAAAAACATGACATTGTGCAACTCCCCAGCAACCACATTCCAAGGGGACTGGTTCCTTTGGAAAGGATTTTTGATAGAAATGATGTGTCGTTAAAGGGGGAAATCTCGGAGGACGACACTGGTACTGATTAGTGCAACATTGGAACCGAGAGTGAGACCAAGTTTGTCAAAATATCAAGAAGACTGACAAAGGAGCAGAGGACTGAGTACATTGGACTCTTGAGGGAATTTGCTGATGTTTTCACCTGGACCTACGAAGACCTAAAAACCTATGACACCTCTATCATCAAGCATAAAATCCCGTTGAAAGGAGAGGCAAAGCCATTCAGGCAGAAGTTGAGACAGATCAATCCTATGTTGTTGCCTATCATGGAGAGGGAAGTGAAGAAGCTACTTCAAGCTCAGATCATTGTACCACTGAGATATTCAAAGTGGGTAGCCAACTTGGTACTAGTAAGGAAAAAGAATGGAAAAATCAGACTCTATGTAGACTTCAGAAATCTGAACAGGAGCTCACGAAAGGATAACTACCCCTTACCAAAGATGGAACAGATACTACAAAGGGTAACAGGAGCATCCAGGATGTCCATGATCGATGGTTTATCTGGCTACAATCAAGTCTTTGTTCTTCCTTAGGATAGGGAAAAGACAACATTCACCACTCCATGGGGAACATTCATGTATGTCAAGATGTCGTTTGGATTAATGAATGTAGGGGCAACGTTCCAGCGTACCATGGACATAGCTTTCGTTGGGGAAAAGGATAAATTTGTGGTCGTCTATCTAGATGAAATCACAGTGTTTTCAAAGTCTGATAAATAACACTATTGTCATCTCAGGAAGGTTTTCCTGAAATGTAGAAGTTTTGGCATTTCATTAAACCCCAAGAAATCTGTGTTCGCCATGTAGGAGGGAAAATTGCTAGGCCACATAGTATCAGCGAAAGGAGTCAGGATTGACCTTAGCAAAGTTGAGGCAATATAAGCTTTATCAGTCCCGAGGTCCAAGAAGGAGGTCCAATCTTTCCTTGGGAAGATTAATTTTCTAAGGAGGTTTGTGCCTAACTTTGTTGAGGAGGTAAAACTTATAACAGCCATGTTAAGGAAAGGAAATGAAGTGAATTGGACTCCTCAATCGTGACATTCCTTTGAGCAAATAAAGAAGGCCCTGACAGAAGCCCCTGTGCTTATTAGCCCCGACTACTCAAAGGATTTCCTTATTTTCTCCTTTGCCTCACCTGACATGGTGGTTGTTGTTTTGTTACAAACAAACAAGGTTGGACTTGAGCAGCCTATCACCTATTTCAGTCGAGCATTGAGGGATGCCGAAGTCGGGTATGACAATATGGAGAAGCAGGCCTATGCCCTGGTGAAGGCTCTCAAGGCATTCAGAATTTATGTCCTGCAGTCAAAGATCATCACTTATGTCCCCTCAGCTTCTATTAAAGACATTCTTATTCAGCCTGACATAGACGGGAGGAGGAGTAAGTGGATCGCCAAGATTCTGGAATTTGACCTGGAAATAAAGCCTACCAAATTAATCAAAGGTCAGGGTTTAGCCAAGATGTTGGCTAAAGCCAATTGCCAATATTTGGGGATAAGTTTCATCAACGAATGCTCAGGAATTCAGCAGGATCGGTTGTCTGACATAGACCCTCAAAGGGAGCCCCCATTGGCTCGATGTCCTTGGTATAAGGATGTCATATACTTTCTACAAGAGTTGCGGCCTCCAAACGGCCTGTAAAGAAACAAAGCAAGAGATTTGAAGCTCAAGGTTGTCAGATACTGCCTTATCGATCAAATTTTATACTGGAAAGACCCCCTGGGGGTGCTTTTAAAATGCATGAATTCACAAGAGGTCGATATGATCATGGCTGAATTTCACAGTAGCCTATGTGGAGGGCACCATTTCTGGAAGGCCACAGCCCACAAAATTCTCAAAGCCAGGTACTATTGGCCCACCTTGTTCGTTGATGTCCATAGAGGAGTTAGGACCTGTATCCAATGTCAAAGGTTTGCAGGAAAACAACAGCTCAAGTCCTTTCTTCTAAATCTTGTGGTTGTCTTGGGACCTTTCTAGCAGTGGGGCCTAGACTTCATTGGAGAGATTCACCCCGCTTCCAGTGGGCAGCACAGATGGATCCTGACTGCTACAGATTTCTTTACCAAGTGGATTGAAGCTATCCCTACCAGGAGTGCTTCCCACAAAGTAATCATTGGGTTCTTGGAGGACCTCATCACAAGGTTCGGCTGCCCAAGTAAGATTATCAATGATAACGCAACCGCTTTCGGGTCTGAGCCATTAGGCAAGTTCTGTGAGCAGTTCGGGATCAAACTGATTCACTCCACCCCGTATTATCCATAGGGCAACGGTTTAGCAGAATCCTCCAACAAAATCCTGATAAGAATCATCAAAATATTGTTGGAAGACAACAAGAAGGCCTAGCATTCCAGATTGAAATTTGCTCTATGGGCTGACCGAGTGACCACAAAGAGATCTATAGGCGTCTCTCTTTTCCAATTACTCTATGGAGAAGAGGTTGTTTTTCCTTCTCATCTAGCCATTCCTGTAGCAAAATTCCTCCAGGATCATTAGGAGGAGCCTGATGACATGATCAAAAGGATTCATCAGCTAGTGGAGGTCCAACAGGCCAGGGAGCAGGCAATGGATAGAATTCAGGACCATCAGCAAAGGATCAAGCAAGTTTTCGATAAGAAGGCCAAGAAGGATCGGTTCCAGATAGGAGACCTGGTGCTGAAATGGGATGCTCCTAAGCAAGATAAGGGAAAACACAAAAAATTTGAAGCCCTGTGGATCAGGCCTTTCAAAATATCTGAGACTTTCTCAAATAACACATACAGGTTGCAAGATTTGGAAGGTGAAGAAGTTTTCAGCAGCCTAGTAAATGGGCATTTTCTTAAAAAATGTTTTGTCTAAGCCTTCAGTGGCTCCTGTGTTTTGTAAATATTGTCCTTCTCATCCTTTGTTTTACTTTTATTTTTTCGGCTTAGTAAATAACTCCATTTCCCAACAACAAGGCACTGAAACTGCAAAATGAGTCCTTAGAGAATCACAGGGACGACTCTATCCCACATGGAGCCTAATGTTAGTAGCATTACTCGTCCGAAGCGCAAGAGCGATCAGGTCTGCAAGTGGCACGATGAGCGTCGAGCGCAGCTCACAGAAGAAATATATTTCGGGCTTAAATCAAGCGAGCTAGCAGTTTGATTTTAATGATCAGGGTTCATCCAAAGGGACAGATCAACGGTTGGCAGGAAATCATGGTTAGCGAAGTTGTGCCGAGGTTAGCAATGCATAGCACCCATATTTTATGCAGGAATGGATGGCAGTCGTTCATCCCAAAGGACGCGTGGCACGAGATCTCGTCACGTCAGATTTTCGGCAGTCGTGAGTTCAAAGGGTGAAGGTTTTATGTCATTGTAAATCTTGAAGCCCTGAACCCCGAAGTGCCGATAGCGCCCAAAGTCGGGCCCACAGTATTAAGGGGCAGTCTCAGCCGTCCATCTGAAGCGGACACCTGGTGCACGATTAGGCTCCCTGCCTTTTCGCCCATCACGGTTTCGAAATGCAAGGAGCAGCTCCCTCATATCCCCGATGCGTGAAGTAGCGAGAGAGTCTAGGACTTGGGGCCCACAGCAACGTTGGGTGAGTTTTGGACCGTCAGATTTGAAGGACGTGTGGCGCCCAATTGAGTCGTCTCGACATTTCTCCCATCGCAACTATGATAAGCAAGGATCAGCTCCTCGCGAACGCTGAAAGCGCCTATGGGAATAAAAGCAGAGTCACGTTCCGCGGTCTCTTGGGAAATAAAAGAGCTAAGAAAAAGGGGTCGAAAGCGTCGAGTCCAGTCGTCGAGAGGATCATCGGGACTTCCAGGTGCCATCGGATACGATTTCGCTCCTAGTTTTTGCTTGGAGTAAATAAAGGAAAGAACGGGTGGTTGAGACCTCCTTTCATTCATTGAGTGTGAGGTATGGAGGGTCTGGCAAGCGATCTTCTCGAGGGAGTTTTGTGTATTGGTTTTTCCAAAGAGGCCATGTCGAAGTCCTCGACTAGACAGAGAAGTCTGCGCATGTCATTTTGGCCTTTAATATTTCAGCTACCTCCCCTGCAAAGACCATGCGCAGTTAAGATGGCGCTTGAAGAAGGATATCAGTACGAGTTTGACTGAAATGACACCAAGCCTTGAGTGACTGGGCACGCCTCTCTGAGGTGAATTTTTCTGAGTATATAGACTCAGTCTTTGTATTTTTTAATCCATCGATGGTTGAGCAAAGCTCCCAATTGTAAAGTTTTGATGAAACGCTGATCTCTCTGGTTAATGTATAAGGCATTTGAGATTTCTTACTTTATGGATGTCAGCTTCTCTTCCATCTCTTTGTTTACTGTGTTAGAACAACTTGGAATTGGAGGATCCAGTCGAGTTGCAACTGTTATAGGATGATGTAGGTTGGATCATTGTAACAGTTACATTGTTTCTAATCAGTTCCTTTGATTTTCTTAACGTTGAACGACTTTGAATTGGAGGATCCAGTCGAGTCAACCCTCAGCTCCTTGAAGCTCCGGACCAAGAGGAGCTTGGCTTCTAAGTTTTTCATCCTCAAGCTTCCGAAGGCCTGTGGCCCAAGGCAGTCTTGTCCACCCTTCTCATAAGTCTTCCATCTACCACCCCTTTAATCATTTACTGACGGAAGTTGGATCAAGACCTCCCTTACTTTCTACATACCAGGCCCGGTTTCCTGAATTAAATCTATATCTTCTCGGGTCTTTACCCATTTGATCACCCCATTAAACAAACCGTGACATAAAATTGATGGGCGTTGGGCTCTACTCCTACAACCAATCCAGGGGTGACTTCTGACGCTAACAGGATTAAATCCAATGGCTCTCCATATTTTCTTATCCTATCCTTCCATTTAATTCGATCTGATGGCTGACGGATACTTGGGTGATCGAGATCTCAGATCTCATCCCTTGCTTTTTATGTCCTTCCACTTAAGGTGATCCAACAGTCATCGCATTTTCCCCATATCTGATGGTCCTTATTCAATTCGGATTTTCAAGCTTCGGGTAATTCAACTTTCAAGTTGTCAATTCTTCTGAAGTGAGATTCCCTGAACAATAACCTCCTCGCAACTTTTGACGTGAACCAATTGTTGTTCGTCGATCATGTTCTTAGATTGATGGCTCGATCTATCTTCGGTGTTTCTCTTCTAGCTTATCTTGTCCTTCCATTAATTCAATCTGATGGATGACAGAAACTTGGATGATTGAGACCTCAGATCTTTCATCTTATCATGTCTTTCCACTCAAAAGTGATCTAACGACTATCGGATATTCAAGTATTCAAATTCTCAACGGCCCTGGTTTGTCCTGTGGATATTTTGATCCTAATCACATTTATGTACTGCACTTTCCCTTTTGAGCTTTGATATTTTCATATTGTTCGCTTCTCCTCCTCAGCTTATGTTGTTTTTGTTTTCCATCGTCATTGATGTTCTTTCCATCAATGACAAGCACACTCTTCCCGTAAAACATTCCAACAACATGCTCACCAAAAATCAACTTCAGATTTGCCAGTATGACTCCTAAAAACACAAAATGGATGTAGATGAAATTGTATTATCACTTGGCCATATGATTTCTATTGGATTTAAAGTTTTAACAAAAATAAGTCAATATCAATATCTACATGCTCACCAAAATTCATCTTTAGATTTCCCTGTATGGCCTCTAAAAACACAAAATGGTTGTGATTGAAATTCTACTATAACTTTGTCATACGGTGTTCATCGGCATTCAAATTTTAACAGAAAATAGATAACCTCAATATCGACATACTCGCCAAATTTTAGATTTTGATTCATCTATTTCATTCCTCGAAAGGTGAAATTACAAGCATGTCAAGAAGGGATACTCAAATCCCCCATGCCCTAAACAATTCGTATTTTTTGTATATGAATAGTTTTGGAATTTTATGTGAATGTTTTTAAGGAATTAAATGAGATTTTATTTTATTTGTGTGAACCAGTTTTACTCTTACATTGGCCTCTTGAAAGAAGGAGGAGGCTAGATTCCCCCATACCCCTGAATTATATGAAAGCTATGCATAGATTATTGTGTAACTATTGTAAATGATTTTGAATATTACTATGAGGTATTTACCTCTATCATATGATCGATTGTATCATGTTTTGGAATCAATATTGTGAGTTCCGAATAATCTTTAGGCAAGAAGCCTGCACATTAAAAAAAATCATTTCATTATGTTTAATATGGCCCCGATGATCATGGTATCACACTTCTAATCAAGGGAGAAGGTGTTATATTCATAAGCTTAAGGACCCTAACACTAAACCCTAGGATTGCTCTCTTTTGGAGGGAACAAGACCTCCATCTAAGAGATTCTAGGGAATCATTGAGTTGAGATGATTAAGGAACTTCTGAAATAGAATCAATATGTGAATCATATGCTTATGCTTATTGTAGTTGGTTATGCTATCTATTCTTAAGTTTCACCATTTTGAAAAGGTATTATATGGCAAATTGTGAATTGCTAGTTCTAATTAAATTGAGATCTTCAACTTGATTTTGTTGTCTAGATAAATTACAATGAAGACCTTGCATTTAAAGATGGGAATCTTGACATTATGTTGACCGGTGTAATGCCAAGATCTATCATAGTAATTAAGAAGAAGGGTTTCTATGTTGTAAACGGTCTTAATGTGTTGTATTTTACTTAAGTGCACCATAGTCAATGCACCCATATTTCTTAAGTGCATTGAAATTTCTAGTGAACTAAAAATGTAAGAACACATCATATACAATGCACTTATTATTTAATTATCACATCAACTAATTTGATAAGTTTAAAACATATACTTTTCCATTGTGAGGTTTAAATATCAATGCATTTGTATTAACACATGTCATTGATACACGGTGCCACTATTCCTCTTGAAAACATTGAAGAATATGTCACATAAACCACACCATTCAATGTGCCCATTGGAGATAGAAGCATCATTCACGATGGGCTTAGTCATATGTAGAAGCACTACTAATAGTGCTACCATTACACAGCAACACATCAGATGTCATACAAAAATAAAATTTTGGTATGGTGGTGCACCTCCATGATAGGATCGCACCATGAATTCTAAATATTAGTGTGCATGTATTGACACAAAACGCTGAAAAATAGTACCACAATTCCTATGGAGAGCACCAAAGAACATTACACATATTGTATGTTATTTAGTGTGCCAATAGGAAAGAGAAGCCCCATCCATAGTGCACTTAGTTATCAAATGTAGCACCAATAAAGATGTTACTATTACATGATATCACACCACATATCTTATGAAAAGAAAAAATTGGAATGACAATGAACCACTTAGATTGGATCACATTGTCACATTGCTCTAATTTGATAGGATAACACTGTGATGGTGTGTTGAATCATTCAAATGTACACCACCATCACTTAGTGTAGCTATCATAGTTGTCTAACGTACATGAGAAAATATGGAACACCACCCTCGGTGCTCCATATATTCCTTACCACACTGGATAGCTTATAAATCCATGCATGATTCATATTCAAATTCCTAATGCACATAAAATGAAATGGAGCACCAATATGATGCACTAAGGTTCTGTACACGAGAAAGGTTCCGTACACTAGAAAAAACAAGGGTTGCATGGCAGCGGAGTCCCTGCCAGGTTGGGATGGGAGTAAATGTGAGGTAGTAGGGACACGTGGGTAGAAAGTTGAAGTAGATGTGGTTTGCATGCAGAACATAGCAAAGTAAATATATAGTTATATATATATGAAATATGTAATTTTATACATACAAAATATGTTCTTGTATAAAGTATATATTTAGATTTATACATACGAAATTTGTACTTTTATAAAGTATGGGGATGAGATTTTATAGAGCATGCACGGAGCCGTCATTGCATACTTAGCCAGTTTTTGGATCGCGGGTTCTCGGGGTGGCGGGTTCAAAGTTGGGCCTCTTATGTTCCATGGCCTACAAATAGCACCGACAGTTCCGCGATATACAAAATGACAGGCAGAGTGGCGGACTATAGAAATTTATCAGAAATTAATAATGTCAGTTATACAATAGAATAGTAATAAAGTCTGTTACATAGGTTCGTGGAGAAAAACACCAAAAAAATAGCATTGTCGAACTATTTTGTTTTAAAACTAAGGCTTTTGTTGGACAAAAAAGATATAGCATTGCCAAATTGGTTTTCTTTGCACACGTTTTACAGAGCACGGATGGAGCGGTCATTCCATACTTAGCCAGTTTTTGGATCGCGGGTTCTCGGGGTGGCGGGTTCAAAGTTGGGCCTCTTATGTTCTGTGGCCTACAAATAGCACTGACAGTTCCGCGATACAAAAAATGATAGGCGGAGTGGAAGACTATAGAAATTTATCAGAAATTAATAATGGCAGTTATGCAATAGAATAGTAATAAGGTTTGTTACATTGGTTCGTGGAGGAAAACACCAAAAAATTAGCATTATCGAACTATTTTTCTTTAAAACTAAGGATTTTCTTGGACAAAAAAGATATAGCATTTCCGAATTGGTTTTCTTTGCACACGTTTTACAAAGCATGGACAGAGCGGTCATTCCATACTTAGCCAGTTTTTGGATCGCGGGTTCTCGGGCTATCGGTTTCAAAAATGGGCCTCTGTTGTTCCATGCCCTATAAAAATTGACAAGTGGGCTTGCGAACTATACAAACTCATTATAAAATAAATAATGTTTGTTACATATCTCTAGAAATTACATCAACATTTAAAACATCAACGTCGTTGAAGAGAAAAAAATTAGCATACAATAGGAATTTTGCACCCAACAATCCCGTCATATACATGAGACAGTAATTTATAGAAGATTATAACATTGTACGAAGATTTATAGTAATTTTTATAATGCTATAAAACTTCATACATTTTGTACTGAACAATTATGGAGTTGCGGGTTCGCAAAGTCTTGGGTTCACACTTTTCATGTCTAGTGTGTTACGTGATATACATTTTGCACCAAAGACTTTTGTCATATACATTTTGCAGCGAACAATTTCGTGATATACATGACATAGAGCAATTTATAGAATATTATAACGTTTTATGGAGATTTAAAGTAATTTATATAATGTTATAACATGTCTTAGTTAATGAATAGTATAAGAAATTTTTTAAATTTTATTCAATATTTCTTTTTTATAAGTAAGATTATATAAAAGTCTATCAAAATGAAGGAGTACAGAGAATTTCCATGGTTTCAAGCGGTAAATATTGAGCCGCCCTGAGGGAAAACCAGCTCAACCAACCAAACCGCTTCATAACTTAAGTGTAGATTGTCACTGATGCAAAAAGAGTTCAAAATTCTAGTCCGTAAGGGTGGGTGCTAGAACTGTGGAAAGTGTAGATAGCCTAATTATAATAACCATGGACAAATGCATGAAAGGTCGGTATGCACATGACAAAACAACAGACAAAAACAACAGAGATCACTGGTATGGGTTGTACTGCGGGGACGCGGCCATGCAAAAGGCGTGAAATGTCATGTCCCCAGGAGGAGGCGGCTCCTCCTGGACTGGTGTGTGGTCCACTTGCATAACGTTCTCCATCTATGATGGCGGTTGCTCTTCCTTCTGGACGTCCTTCGGGCGTGATGGAAGCCTCTGGTCCTCGCAGTCTGCGTCTACATGGACCAAATTTTCAGTGGCAACATTGGTGCTGAGGTTGTTGCTACTTGGGCTATTGCTGATTGGGTTGCCTCTGGTGCGAGGAGATGAGCACCTTGTAATGCGGAGAGCAACTGCAGGAATCGAGAGGCATTGTCGTCCAGGGTCTGTAGGCGAAACTGAAGGTCATCCATGTCTCGATGCAGGTCGAATACCAAGCTTTGCACCAGTGCAAGGCCTATTTGTCATTCGCATTCTGGGTCAGTGTTGGAACCCGCTCGAGATTGGGGTTGTCATCGTGAATTTTGACTGGCTTCCGAACCATCCATCTGAAATTGGGTGTCATGAAGTTGGTCCTGAAGCAACTGGGTGGCCGGAGAGTTGGGAGGGGCCAAAGGGCCTGGGTGTGAAACAGATGTCGAATTGGCTAAAGGTCCTAGGTTGTTGTTCAGTGAGGCCTCTGAGCAGTCCAGCTCGTCCATTCTGTTGGAAAGTGACACAGGAAGGGGTGGGAGAGATGCGGGAATTTGAGTCGACTGTGCCAGGGAGGAGGATGAGGTGGCCGAAGAGGAGGAGGATAACAAGGAGGGATAAAGCGGGGGACGCAGGACCAGGCGGGGTCAGTTTGGCTGGCAGGTTGGTCGGCCTTTGGACTTCCTTCATAGCTGGGGCATATCTAGGATAGTGGGACACAAAAAACGTGGCAGGAACAGAGCAGGGTAGGACAAATGCAGAGCAGAGAAAGGTTGGGAAAGAATCCAAGATCTGAGAATAAAAAGTAGGAAAGAATGAACCATTTGGACCCGTTGGAGCAATTGAAATAGGTCGGGCAGTTGGTGAGGTTCCATAAATGGTCGCATGCGCAGAGTAAAGGTGCAGCGAGGGTGTTGGTCCATCGAAAGGATGTGAAGGCAGAGCAGGGTGTACTGAGAGTAATGGCACCATGCCTCGAGTGAGATGAACTTGAACTGATTAGACAGTTGGGAGTGAGTGACATGCGATCGTCACATCGTCGGCGCCATGGAGTATCGCTCCTGGTTGCTCCACTCAACACGTGTGCTCTACTAGCACCCCATCCGCGGGAAAGGGAATAAATGCAAAGGAGTACAAACACGTGGGCAGAAAGATGAAGTACATGGATACGTGGGAAAAAAACCAAGGAAAATAGTGGTAATGTGGGTTACATAGGTTTCTTGACAAAAAACAACAAAAAAATTAACATTCCTGCACACAATAGAAATTGAAATTTATGAAATGAAGTGTTCTTGAATAGCATAATTTATACATACAAAATATGTAATTTTACAAGGCGGAGTCTTGATTCAATAATTAGCGAGCTTTTGGATGGCGGCTTCTCAGGATGTTTCTGTTCTTTCGTGCCCTACAAAAAGCAGGGATAGTTCCGCGATTTACAAATTGACAATCGGAGTTGTAGACTATTAGAATATTAAGGGCATGGTGCCCAAAAAATTTAGCATTTTTGAAGTACTATTCTTTAGATATGCTTTGCACACAGTCGTGGAGAAAATACAAAGAAATAGTAGTAACGCGTTGGTGCGTTGAAATTCGGGCTTTGTTGTTACGTGGCCTAGAAATTGCACCCAAAGTTCTGCGACATACGATTTGACAATTGGATTTGTGGACTATTTGATATTTAAGGGCATACGTATGTTACAAAGAAGAGCTACTAGATACCAAATATGTAATTTTATTAAGTAGATATATAGACCATCGTGGTTGTCAGGATGGCAGGCTGAAAATTGTGCTCCCATAGGTTCGTGGACAAAAGCATAAAAAGACTACCAATACGGAACTAATTTTCTTTAAAACAAAGGCACGGGAGCTTCATTCCGGTTTGTCGAGGTGGTGGGCTGAAAATTGGGCTACTGTTGTTCTGTCACCTACAAATAGCACCGAGAGTTCCGCGAAATACAAATTGAGAAGCGGTTTTGCGGACTATTTGAATTTTTGGATCGCGGGTTCTCGAGTTGTCGAGCTGAAAATTGGTTTTCTATTGTTTCGTGCCCTACAAATAGCAATGAGAGTTCTACAATATACAAATTGACAAGCGGTCTTGCAGACTATTTGAAATTTTGGATCGCGGGTTCTCGGGCTAGGGGGATGAAATTGGCCTTATGTTGTTCTGTGGCCTACAAAAATCAAATATGTAATTTGTTGAAGCAGATATATAGAGCATGCACGGAAGCTTCATTGCGGGTTGTCAGGAATGGGGGCTGAAAATTGGGCTTATGGTGTTCCGTGGCCTACAAATACCACCGAGAGTTTCGCGATATACAAATTGACATGCTGGTTTGACGACTAGAATTTTTGAATGGCGGGTTCTCGATCTGGCGGGCTGAAAATTGGGCTTCTGTTGTTCCGTGGCCTACAAATAGTCCATAGAGTTCCGTGATATACAAATTGACAAACGGACTTGTGGACTATTTGAAATTGAAGGCGCTCGTGTCGAACAAGTTTAGCATTCCCAAATTAGTTTTCCTTTTTACATATGTTGTTGGAGTAAAAAAAAAATAAGTAGTACTGACATCTGTTACATAGGCTGGTGGAGAAAAGTATGAAACAAATATGATTCCCGAATTAGTTTTCTTTAAAAAAATGGCTTCTCGACTTAGGCATTTTTTGGATCGCGGGTTCTCGGGCTTAGGACCTGAAAACCGCACTTCTATTCTTCTGTTTCCTACAAATAGCACCAACAGTTCCGCAATATACAAATTGAGAATCGGACTTACGGAGTATTTGAATTTTAAGGAGCTCGTGTCCCAAAAATTCAGCATTCGCAAATTAGTTTTCTTTACATAGGTTTTACATACGCTGGTGGAAAAGAGGGAAAAAAGTATAGTACTAGTGTTTGTTACATAGGGCGGTGGGCAAAAGGACGAAATAAATAGCATTCCCGAATTAGTTTTCTTTAAAACAGGGGCTGCTCAACACAAGAAATTGAAATTTATGAAATTATAGGTTCCTGCAGACCATAGACTATACATAGCAAATACGTAATTTTTTAAAGTAGACATTTACTTTTATAGATACGAAATATGTACTTTCATCAATTATGGGGATGAGATTTTATAGAACAACGACGGAGCCCTCATTCCATGTCCTACAAAGAGCAGGCAGAGATACGGGGTGTACAAATTGAGAAGCGGGCTCGTGGACTATTTTAATTTTAAGGGCCTTTGAGACAAACATTGTGCAGGACATGTTGCAAAGATGCAAGAAATGACAGTCTCTTTACATTTGAGTAGAAATAAAGTAGTGAACACAATTTTACGACATTTATATAAAAAAATAATAAAACGTGTTACATATTGCTGAAAATTTAAAGAAACATATATATATATATATATATATATAAGTGAAATCTAATATCTGAAATTTGAGTAAGCGATTTATGTCATAGTCCATTTTGAAAATGAAAAATCTAGGAACACATCAAAGCAGGAGGAAAACTAGCCTTCCCGAATTAGAGCATAGACGGAACCCTCATTCCACTCTTAGCCAGTTTTTGGATCGCGGGTTCTCGGGTTGGGGACCTGAAAAGCGGGTTTTTGTTGTTCCATGACCTTCAAATAGCACGAAGAGTTTTGTGATGTACAAATTGATAATGGGACCTGCGGACTATTTGAATTTCAAGGGGCTCGTGTCCCAAAAATTTAACATTCGGGAATTACTTTTCTTTACATAGGTTTTACACACGGTGGTGGAAAAATGTACAAAAAATATAGTACCAATGTCTGTTACACAATGTGGTGGACAGGAGGACCAAATAAATAGCATTCATGAATTAGTTTTCTTTAAAACAGGGGCTCATGAATACAAGAAATTGGAATGTATCAAACTATAGGTTCCTGGAGAGCATAAATTGTACATAGAAAAAACATAATTTTTTAAAGTAGATATTTACTTTTATACATACGAAATATGTACTTTAATAGAGCATGTACGGAGCCCTCATTCTATATAGTGTGGCGGAGCCCATATTACATACTTAGGAAGTTTTTGGAGCGCGGGTTGTCGAGCTGGTGGGCTGAAAATTGGAAAAAAAATGAAACGTGATACGTATTCCTGGAAATTTAAAGAAACATATATATGTCTGAAATATGATATGTCGAATTTGAGTGAGTGATTTATGTCATACTTTATTTTGAAAAAGAAAAAAAGAGAATAGAGATAAAATAAACATAATGACTTCACATTCAGCATAGCTAAAGATAAAAAATCCAGGAAGACATAAATATATAAGGAGACAACAAAATAGTTTTATTTGGAATATATGAAAAAAATAATAGTTTGTTACATATCCCTGGAAATGTAAATGCGTTTGTCATATAGACTGGGATTGGGGCTCCCGCAGACCATAACAAAAATATGTACAAGAAATAGGAGTGTGGAAAGAAGTTGGACACGCTAGAATGTAATACCTGAAAAGTAGAAATGGGAAGATCGGTTTTTGCCTATAGATTTATACTCAGAAAATGAATAACTGGATTGATAAAGAAAGGACTATCACTATACACTTACAGGAATGGTATGTATAAGTAATTTTTGTGTTTGGTTGGTGATGCCTTTCCCTGCTGGTTTTTTGTGGGCAGCCCGCTTCAATAACTAGATTGATACACAGAGGATTTATGTATTTGTCTGTTGGATTTCGTGGTTGATCCACTTCAAGTTCTCTTCAATATAGCTTCTCAAGGGGGCGGCGTTGATGTCATTGCGGATTCGAATGTTGAAAACTTCATTTTCTAATTCGCTTAGATCAATTGAAAGTGTACACAAACCTTCATAAATGTCTCCATTCTGTAGTGAATACCCGACTAGCCAGTTGTCCACCTCTTCTTCATGATATTCAACAATTCTGTAAAACAATTCTAAAGACAAGGCCTTCAAATTATCAACTTGTTGATAAAAATATTTCTTGGTTAACATCAGTGAGTTGAGGATTAATCTGGGGTCCTGGAAGCCATTTGTCTTTCCTGCTAAGTCTATTTTGGTGATCCTTGTGAATAATGTTTCTTTCTTTGCTATTGCTTGCTTACACGATTAGGTACAGGTTCTTCACTTTCTGTTTCCAGCATGCTTCGAATTGAGTGATCCTTTTTTTGGACGAGAAATCATGTTGTCTTCTTCTTGTCTCTGGCATGTTGTTGACATGAAAGGCAAAAGGGATGACCTAGTGCACATAGAAAGTTTCTTCATTCTTTAAATCTGTCTGCAGAAGTAGGAGAAAGTTATGTGCCCTGCTCCCCAGGGAATCCATATTCTGTGATGTTTCCTAGGCCTTGGCAATCAGTTCTATTCTTTTGTTGATATTTTTCTCCACATATCCTCTACAGGATGTGAGGAAGCTGGAGGACCCTTTTAGATTCGTTGCAGGGGTGCACATAGTCGCAGGCATGGATATTTCCAAGGAACTGCCAAGCAATGGCATAGGAAACAAAGATTCCTCTAATTCCGTAATCCGGTTCTTTAGTCTGGCATTTTTAGCTCCAATGACTCCAACGGAATCATGAAGAGCATCTCCGGTTTCCTTGTGAAGTTCAGAGATTTTGGATGCGTGCATATTAGCAAGGTCAAGTTTTGAACGATGTTTTCTTTTCTTATTAATTACATCTCTTTTTTCAATGATTAATTTTTTTTATTAGGTTTCAAAAACAGCGCTCTGGAATACGAAGGATTCATCATCATCAAAAATTTAAATACCAACCATGTCCATTGAGCAGGAATACTGAATTTTGTTTGTGGGATGATTAAGGTTGCAGAATATGATTTCCAGATCAGCGTCAAGATCCATGTTTTGATGGTAAATTTTGGGCTGCTCTGCCTCCCCTACAATTCTTTTTTCATCCTTTTGCACGGGAATCTCTTGAGGAAGATGTTCACCGTATCTCTACAAAACTACTATGGAGCTGCTGGAAATAGTTTATCAAAAGGTTGGTTGGCTCCAGACACTGCTTGAAATGAAGAAATGGAAGGGACAATATAACCCCTCGCAAACATTGTTGCAATGCGTGCGAATAGAAAATCTCGTCATTAATGACAATATCTATGTGTGATGTATGGTGACCTGTTAAAAGTAAAGCGTAGTTATTGCAAACTTAGAAGTGCGAAGGTGAGGGTTACGGCGAAGAACATTTAAGTATTGGAGGTTTCGTGAACAAACCAAGCTGGCGGCGTGCAAATGACATTGCATGGTATTTGAAATTAAGACTGGGAAGCGATTGGAGGTTTCGTGAAGGAAGCAAGCTGGCAGCGTGTGAATGACATTCCATGGCATTCAAAATTAAAACTGGGAAGGGAGAAGAAAATGCTTCGCAAAAATTACATTAATGGAAAATCTTCTCGAGACTTGCGCGCATCAATGACAGCTTAGACAGTAGCTACACGATGACCTGTTATCATTAAAGATTTAGAAAGAAGACATATATATATATATATATAAATAGTGTTTTTTATTATGCACACATGCGAAGGTAACAGCCATGGGGAAGAGCAAGCAAGGAAGGAATGGCCAACTCTGAAAGTGCATGGTTCAGGATCGCGCGTTCTCGGGCGGGCTGGTTCAAAAGAAGGCCTCTATTGTTCGATGTTCTACAAGTAGCACACAAAGTTTCGCGATATACAAATTGAGAAGAGGACTTGTGGGCTGGCCGAGATTTGATAGACCATCTACAGTTTCTGGATCGCAGGTTCTCATGCAGGCAGGGTCAAAAACAACGCTCTATTGTTTGGTGCCTTGCAAGTATCTTATGATAATAAATTGAGAAGCAGATTTGCGAGGTGACTGGCTCAACATTCTACTCCAGGGCTGGTGGGCTCCCACAAACGAGCAATACATATTTGTGAGTTGTACATTGGACTGATTTCCGCCATATAGAAATTGGGTTCTCAGGCTGGCAGGTTCAAAATTGCCTAAGAAAATCAAAGGGCTCCGTCCAAGTCCCACTGCACATTTCATAATTCATGTGCAACACCAAGTCTATCATTACCAAATCAGTGTGTGTAGAAATGAGGCAAAAGTAAATATGTGCCTTTATAAAGTATGGACATGAGATTTTATAGATCGTGTACTGATATCGCATTCCATACTTGCGGGTTCTCGGACGGGAGGGGTCAAAAAATAGGCCTCTATTGTTCTGTGTTTTACAAATAGCACATACAATTCCGTGATATATAAATTGACAAGAGGACTTGTTGGGTGGCTGAGAATTTATAGAACATGTACAGTTTGTGCATCGCGCATTGGCGGGTTGGTGGGGTTAGAAACGGGCCTCTATTGTTCGGTGCCCTACAAATTTCTTGTGATGCACAAATCTCTTATTCCATACTTAGCCACTTATTTGGATCGCGCACTTGCGAGCTGCACACTGTGCCTCTAATGTTTTGTGTCCTGCAAATAGCAATTATAGTTGGGCGTTATACATATTGAGAAATGGACTTGCGGGCTAGTTGTCTCAACATTGCAGTTCTGTTGGATCGCGGACGTGTAGCGTAGCGGCTTCTCGACGCAAGAAAAAG
>SNQJ01S0023498.1:122077-134584 GCA_010110895.2 Picea sitchensis | reverse complement strand
TACAATAGAGCATTGAGTTTACCATCGGATCCATTAAACATGGATATTATGTATAGTACGACAAACCTGGATTTGTATGTCACAACCCTAGTCAGGTTATACAATTATTGCAACTACAAACATCCAACGTCAAGATTAACGAGGTGTATAAGTCTCAACCGAATAATCTTGCATACTGCTACATTGTTGGTTTGATTAATTTCTACCCACTGCATTTAAAACCGAAGCTTCCATCAACTACCTGTTATTGTTCCTCCACGCCATATCCACCGACAAGTCTTCTAGATATTATTTTCAGCTCCATGAAATACCTCGATCTTAGGGATCCTTCTAAAAAAAACTCTATAAATAAGAGGCGGATGTAATCTTTTAGCATGGCAATAAAATTGTTTTATGTTCTTTAGTTTGCTGTGTAAAATTGTTTTATGTTCTTTAGTTTGCTGTGTATTGTTCTTGTTTATTCCCACTACATCGTGGTATCAGAGTTAGGCGAGGCGAATCTAGGCGGATTGAGCCAGTTTGCTCTCGATCCAGTTTGTTGTCCACTGTCTGTGTGTTGAGCTCAGCAGATTTTCATTGAGGGATGAAGGATTTGATGTCCGTTGTCCGTATGTGTGTGCTGAGCAGAAAATCGATCTGCGTTGAGGTGTGAAAGATGCAGTCGTAATGAGGGATGGTGTGGATTATCGAAAGCCGATAGCGGATATGCCATCCGGAAGCTACTATGCAAACTCTCTCGTATCGATTTACGCAGATCTGAGTTGGGAGACCCAGTTGTTGGAGGTCCCTGCATATCTTGGAGCATCTTCACTAGGTCGTTTTTATTAAAAATTGCTATCATGATTTTACTTAATTAAATGCTATATGCATAAGGGGCTTTGAGGAATCTATGTGTAATTTGGCATATTTGCTGATATTTTTTTATTTGAATCAAAATAATTCACATATTTTTGGCATAAATTTTTAGAGGGTTCGTATGATATATTTTGTTTGAATGGCCATGTGCATACATTTATATATAAAAAGGGAAAAAGTGATAGTTGATTATCTTATTGCATAGTGTTGAGGTCCCCAAGATTGTTAGGCAGAGTGGTGAGGGGTGTTAAAGGTTTTGTGTTTAATCTACTTGTGTGTTGAGTGTGTTGAAGGTTTTGTGTTTGGAAGTACTCCAAGACATTTATGATGTGAGAGAGAAGGGAATTGGGAAGGAAGAAATTTCAAGAAGATTTGTAAAGAGCACTTACTCTCTTTTATGATAATTGGGCATTTAGAATGAAATTAGCATTTGATTCATATGAGATATTAGATATAGTAATGATTTGTTATAGTGAACCACATGATGAGTCTATTTTGAGTGTTGATGAAAAACAAAAGCTTGATGAAAATAGGAAAAATAATAAAAGGGTTTTGTAGATAATTGGACAAGCCTTGGATGATTTAATTCTTGGAAAGATTAAACCAACCACTACAGCCAAGCAAGCATGGGACATTCTAGAGACATCATATCAAGGCACTAGTAAGGTAAAAATTGCCAAACTCCAAGCACTTAGAAGAGAATTTGAAAACTTGCAAATGAAAGATTTTGATTCAACAGATCAATTTACATATTGTGTTACGGATTTGGTTAATCAAATAAGGAAAAATGGTGATGAGCTAGCAGATCATATGGTTGTAGAAAAGGTTTTAAGAAGTTTTCCTAGAAAATTTGATGTAATTGTTGTGGTAATTGAAGAATCTAAATATTTGACTAAGTATTCTATGGATGAGTTGGTTGTTTCCTTGAAAAATTATGAAGACAGGTTGAACAAGAGTGGAAATACCTCATTAGAGCATGCATTCAAGGCATCAAGTCAAGATCAAGCATGGGTATTGCAGTTGAGGTATGGCCATATAAACTTCAAAGGATTGTGTTTGTTGCAAAGAAATGAAATGGTAAGAGGCTTACCACCTATTCAAGCACCAATAAGTTCATGTGAAAGTTGTATTTTGGGCAAGCAACATAGGAAAAGATTTCCAAAAGAAATGTCATATAGAGCTTGGGCACCTTTAGAAATTGTGCATATAGATTTATGTGGTCCAATGCAAACACCATCATTAGAGGATAGCATATATTTTCTAACATTCATTGATGATTATAGTAGAAAAACATGTGTTTATTTCCTCAAACACAAATGTGAATAATTTGACTTAAGGAATTCAAGGCATTGGTTGAAAAACAGAGTGGCCTATCCATTAAGATATTGATATCAAATAGAGGAGAAGAATACAAGTCAAAAGATTTTTTGGAGTATTGCAGGTATCATGGAATAAATAAGCAGTTCACTACAAGCTATAAACCTCAAAGAATGGTGTTGCAGAATGAAAGAATTATACAATAATAGATATGGAAATAAGCATGTTGAAAGGCAAGAATCTATCTAATGAATATTGGGTTGAAGTAGTAGCTTATGCAGTTTATATATTGAACAAGAGTCCAACAAAAATTGTGAGGGACGTGATTCCTCAACAAGCATGGAGTGGTAAGCATTATAGTGTTTCTCATTTTAAAGTATTCGGTTGCATTGCATATGCACATGTGCCTAAACAAACAAGGAGTAAATTGGATTATAAAAGTGAAAAATGCATTTGTATTGGTTATGATGAACAATATAAGGCATATAAGTTGTCTAATCCTATAACCAAGAAAGTCATTGTAAGTAGAGATGTTGTATTCAAAGAGGAAGAATCATGGGATGGCAATATAGAGAAGACAATTATAGGAACAACAACAATACCATATGCAGAACAAGAAGAAAAATGTCAAGGAGAACAAGGAAAATAGTCAAATGAGAAAGGATGAATACCATCAAGAATTCCACAAGAAGAAAACTGACAAAGGCAAGTTGAGGAGGGAGAAACGTCAAGTTCACAAGTAATTTATGACTCAAATCCTACACTTGAATCATTAAGATCAAGATTAAGAGGCAAAAAGACAAGAAGCTTGCAAGAAATATATGATCAAGGAGATAGGATAGATTTGCAATCTATTTTTTTTTTATTTACCCAAGATCCTATATACTTTGAATATTGGATTAATGCAATGAATGATGAAATGGAATTTATCGAAAAAAATGATACATGGGATCTAGTTGATTTACCGAAGGAGAAAGAATGCATAGGTGTGAAATGGGTTTATCAAACTAAATATAAGGCAAATGGAGAAGTTGACAAATATAAGGAAAGATTAGTAGCTAAATGATTTGCACAAGAATATGAAGTTGATTACAATGAAACATTTGCACCGGTAGCAAGACTTACACAATTAGGATGGTACTAGATATTGCTTCTCAACACAATTGGAAAGTTTATCAAATGGATGTCAAATCATCTTTCTTCAATAGATATTTAGAAGAAGGAGTCTATGTGCAGCAATGAAGTAAAGGACAAAAAGACAAGGTTTACAGCTTGAAGAAAACACTTTATGGATTGAAGCGAGCACCAAGAGCATGGTATAGCAAGATAGATTCATACATGATAAAAAATGAATTCATAAGAAGCACTAGTGAGCCTACATTATATGTCAAAATCAATGATCAAGGTCAGATATTGATTGTTTTCCTATATGTTGATGAATTGATCTATACACTTAATCTCTCTATTGAAGGAATTTGAGATGCCAAACTTGGGGTTAATGAAATATTTTCTTGGCATTGAAGTCACACAAAATGATAAGGGAATTTTCATTTGTGAAAGTAAATATGAAAAAGATGTTTTAAAAAGGTTTAGAATGATAAATTGTCTACACCTTTGGAAATTGGCACAAAACCACTTAGAGAACAAAATGAAATGGATTTTGATTCAACCATTGGTTGGAAGTTTGAGTGTATCTCACAACAACAAGATATAATGTATGGAGTCAGTTTGATTTCTAGATTCATAGACAAACCAAAGAATTCACAGATTCATAGACACAACAAAGAATTCACATTGTATTCTACTTCAAATAATTTGCAGTTGGTTGGATACACAAATAGTGATTTTGCATGGAGTATTGATGATAGAAAGAGAACATCTCGATAGGCATTTCATCTTGGAACATGATTTGTGGCATGGGCATCCAAGAAACAACCAATAGTGTCAATCTCATAGAATATTGAAGGATCTAATGCATAATCAAGAGGAGCCTACTACAATCTATTGTGACAACAAGTCCATCATTGCACTATCAAAGAATCATGTTTTTCACAAGAGAACAAAGCATATTCACACTAGATATCACTTCATTCTAGAACTTGTCAACAATGGAGAACTCATCCTACAACATTGCAGATCAAAGGAGAAACTTGCAGATATATTTACAAAAACTTTAACACAAGACCAATTTGAGTATTTGAGAGAAGCATTGGACATTACAAATATTGATGTAAATAGTAGTAGAAATTAGTGAGGAGTGTTGGTTTGAGTATTTGAGAAAAGCATTGAGCATTACAAATATTGATATAAATAGTAGTAGAAATTAGTGGGGAGTGTTGGTTTGATTAATTTCTACCAAGTGCATTTAAAACTAAAGCTTCCATCAACTACAGACACCTCTTACTATTCCTCCACCACCATATCCACACCATATCCAACGACACGTCTTAGAGATATTTCCCGCTCAGTATCTCGATCTTCTGGATCCTTCTAAAAAAACCTCTATAAATAAGAGGATGATGTAATCTTTTATCATGGCAATAAAATTGTTCTTTGCTGTGTATTGTTCTTGCCTCTGCCCAATACATACATCAATTCATTTATAAACCCAAATTTACGAAGTAGAAAATCAAGTAAGTATTTGGTCACCTGCTCGCTCGGAAATAGATCTCCATTGACCTGCTCCATGAGCGTTGATATAGTCGATTAATACAGAATCCTCCTCGATTGTCCAAGCCCCGCTGTGAAGGCATTTCCCATAGTAGCCAGGAGCCCGTCCCATGTCATCTCATCTCAGCTTCCTCGGTTGCAGTATCCTGTATAGTTGGTTTAGGTCTTGTTTAGTGAGAGCATTTATGTGTTGACGCAAGCATCGCTATTTTCTCGTCAGAAGGTGTGGTGGGATTCGGCGAATCTCGACTTTTGCTAGGGAGTTTTACTTCCTCCACCCTTCTTTCTCATTAATTAAAAAGAACTTGTCGCGGTCATGACCAGGGGAGCTTGGTGAATAATCGTTATGCTAAGGTCACATTTATTTCGTGTCTCTTGGCCACTGCATTTCTACAGGAATTTGTTTGTGAAAATTGCTCCAATTACAAGTTGAACTTTTACCTATCATAAATAATTATAGAGTAAAAATAAATCTACATCCATTTAAACGATCGAGATTAATTTTTTTTTAAACTATGATTTGAACATTATTCCAAAATAAATCACTAAACAATGTGAGTGCCAATTAGGGGATTGATTGAAGTCCTCCACCGTGGTAGGAGTTGTGTAATTATCTGTCAATGGAATTTTTTTAATGCGCATAAATGGAGTTCATGGCAATCTTTCCATTATTATTAGTTTTTCCATCAATCGTCCGCTCGTCACATTGATGATGGATTCCTTATGGAAGTGTCACACTAGATAAATATTGAGAAATGAAGTGCGTTTGAAGTAATCGGAATAGAAAAGTAGGGTGTCAAATGTTGCCCACGAAGAACATGATAGAAAAATAACAACGAAGCGCACAAAATCGAAATAGAGAGAATATAAGTGCACAAAATCCAACATGTCATTGTTTAAATCCGATTAATATAAACAAAACTTTAATTTTTTATTTATATTCCTTTTTTTATCAAACTTAATATAATAAAGTATTAAAAATTAACAAGTGATTATATAACTTTGACTTATAGTACAAGCCAGATGCCGAGGGAATTGATTGGATTGCGAGGTATGCGAAGAGAGTACGAAATAACTTTAATTTTTTATTTATATTCCTTTTTAATCAAACTTGATATAATAAAGTATTAAAAATTAACAAGTGATTATATAACTTTGACTTATAGTTCAAGCCAGATGCCGAGGGAATTGATTGGATTGCGAGGTATGCGAAGAGAGTACGAAATGCAAAATATAATCGTATCAAAATATAATCCGCCTCATCTGTAACTTTGACTTATTAACACAATTGCAGACTTATTAATACAAGCCCAGCTGTGTAGGAAGGTGCCGAGGTAGTTGATTGGATTAAGAGGGAAGCAAAGAGAGTCGTAAATGAAAAATATAATTATATTAATAAATATGAGCGATGGATACAAAGCCATGAACAATCATGTAGGAGATCGTCCTCTCATGAAATGGAGAAATACAGGAAAGCTATGTGAACAGCTCCATTTATTTCTCTATTATAAAACTAAAAACTCTTGTTTTTAGAGTTATATGAATTTTTGTCTAACAACCTCTTATTAATGTTATTCTATATAATGTTTTATTTTCTAATAAATAGAGTTTTTAATGAAGATGATATTTTTCATAATAAGGAATCCTCTTTAATGAAGAATAGAAAAAAAATTGGTAATCTTTTTCAAGAGGAGGTAGGGTATGTATACCTTCTTAGACTTTACAGTAAAATCCTTTAGCTGAAAAGGTCTTATACACACCTTACCTTAAAAATAAATTATTATTAGTATTATTATTATTAATATTAAATGTTTAACAAAATACTTTAATTTTAAGGAATATTTAAAAAAAATTAAACGTTACAAAACTTTTAAATAATAATAATTATTATTATTTCAAATTGTCAATTTTCAATATCTTGATGATGGTTCCCTAAATCCTATATCTACAAAATAACATAAATCTAAACTCATTTAAAACAATAGTCAATTCCTTTTACAAAGTTTTTACATAAAAAAAACCTTCAAATTTAATAAACATCTTAATAATTTTCATTGTAAAATGGGGTATATACTGAACCACTCTTCAAAACCTATTCTCTACTAGCCTCACTTCTAACCTATTATCCATTGGCTTTACTTCATCATTAATATGATTTTCTAACCTTTCTTTTATTTTATTAATGATTCTCTTTTCTTCTCCTCTTCTATAATAATTAATTTATTGTTATTAATTATTTATTTGGCTTTCTTCAATTTTCAATTTATATTTTCATTTATTCTCTGTCATATAATTTATTAATTTTAGTTTTATAATTTTTTCTTAAAAATATTTTATTTATCTTTTATTTATTTTTCTATTTTTTAAATATAGTTAAGTTTGTAGAAATTTCATACCTAATATTTTACAATTAATTTTGATCTTATTAACAATCAAATAATTGTCTAAAAAGGTTTTATTTTTTACAAACAAGAAATTCTTGTACACCAATTTTTGGTGTCTAACTTGACAATGACCTTAAAATTAAATTATTATTATTATATTTTATTATTTAAAAAATATGTTGTTTTGTGATAATTAATTTCTTTTATTTTTTTAATAATTTATATATATTTATTGTTTTTACAATTTTTATTTTTTATTTTTAAAATAAGTATGACTATGTGTGATTAAAAATTTATGGCTTTGGAATATCATCTAAAGTTGTTTCTGTTTGACCAAGAATTTGCCTTAGTATATTTAATTTATTAAACATAAATTTAACATAAACATTAATTATGGTTGCCAATATATGCTAACAGTCTTTTAGTATTTGTTAATAATACTGTCAATAATGTACAACACACCAAACATATACCCCAGCTCTGTAAATACAACAAGAAATATCAATATTATGAGCTTATATTGTTATCTCTAAATCTAAATGTATACAGAAATTCTATTAATTACCTTGAGAAAAACACCGTCTTGAGGAACACCGCCCTCAAGGGGCAAGAGCCAAATTGGATTTCCCCAGAAAGAGTCAACCTCCGGGATCAGGATCATCTTGATATGAACATCTTGAATGAGGAAAACACATTCAAATTGCACCCACAAATGGGTTGATGATAAACCTATTTATAAAGTGGTTCGCGCAAATGGATTCACGATATATCTACTTTCTCCTCATTATCAATTGTGGCTACGGAAAAGGCTTTCTTTTGGGCTGTGTGCAATTCATAAAAACTGTATGTAACATGTGAACTAAAACTTTTATATATACAAATATGAATTAGACCCGACATCAACAATTTTAATGATGGCTTCCAATACTGGTTTACAATATCGAATAGTTTCCAATACAGATTGGAATGAAGAATAATGTGAGGGTGTTAAGTGTAAGCTAGGACTTGAATGAAGAAGTGTAATCTTAAAGCTTAATAAGGTTTCAAAAAACTAAAAATGTGAGGGAAGCAAATACTTCATTGCATGCATACTGACTTACTATTGAACAAAGGTGCAAGTCCATGCATCCATATAGAAATCAGAACATAAAATTGTAAAACCTAAATCCCTGGTCACTAAACCTAAATCATATCAAATATTAAACTCATAAAATAAAACAATAAAACCTAAATCTCTCATGAATAAACCTAAATCATATTAAATGGAAAAATCTAAACATAAAACAAATTTCTCATCAGTAAACCTAAATCATATTAAATAGAAAACTCAAAACATAAAATAGTAAAACCTAAATAGAAAACTCAAAACATAAAACAGTAAAACCTAAATAAAAAACTCAAAACATAAAAGTAAAACCTAAATCTCTCATGAGTTAATCTAAATCATATCAAAATACAAATCATACATGAGAGGATGAGTCTATTGAAAATTTAGATCAGAATCATTTTGATTCCTCTACCAAAAATTTGATATTTATGTTTGATGAGTATACTCTACATTACATTCCATATCATGGAAAATTTCAATGTAATTTAAATTTAGAGAAAACCAATTCCAGAAATTTTACCTTGGGGTGCTTGATTCTTTGCTCACTTAATATTCTTTCCACTCCAATATTCTAAAAATACTAATCACTATTATGCTTCAATAATTCAAATTGATCCACAACTATTTACAATAACACAACCATTTACAATAAATATGGATATTGTATGTTTACTTATATGATAAAAAAACGACTACCATAATATGAAACACCAACAGTAATAACTTTAAACAGAGCAATAACCTAGCAGTAAATATATGTAGGTATATGATCACAAAAAGGCGGGGATAATATGAAAATCCAGCCAGTAATGATTGCATTAATAATATAAAAATAATAACTTTTTAAAAATTGAATGTAGGCAAAACATGGCCATAATTTTAAATTTAACTCAGGATAAACTCTTCATGTAGGATATTAATATGATACATCCAATCAGTATGCAGGATATTAATAATATTAATATGATACATCCAATCTGTGGTAGTGAGGTTGAGGTAATGATTGTTAATAATCTAAATATGGCAATAAAAGGTTGAATAGATATTATTTTTTCTTAATCATGTAAACTTGGCAATCATATGGTTAGATAGTAATTTATTAATATGATTAGATAAATGTGAAAAAGTAAATAGATTAACTGATGCAATTATAAATGCAAGGAAGTTATGAGCATTAAATCTCATTCATTGATTTGGGAGGACGGCCAAAAATATGCCAGCATCTTCAATTGCTATCCATAAGATTAGGATTTAGAATTAAAAGATCATTAAATGTGCCCATTGTCAATAGGTGTAAGCCTTTCAGCTTAACAAGTTAACTGCTCAAGAGAACCTAAAACCTAGACATGTTAATATATCCACACAGTCCAAGACATAGAGACATCTAAAATCCCCCCCTTTATGGACCACCAACCAATCATTCCAAGTAGAGTGG
Source organism: Picea sitchensis (assembly GCA_010110895.2). Taxonomy (NCBI): domain Eukaryota; kingdom Viridiplantae; phylum Streptophyta; class Pinopsida; order Pinales; family Pinaceae; genus Picea; species Picea sitchensis. The sequence goes on along the minus strand of SNQJ01S0023498.1, from coordinate 124,815 downwards.
TTTTGTTTGAATAATAATAATGAATGAGCAATAGCCATTAATCCATGCTTGTTGATAACTAAATTAGTATAAATTTCCAACTATAAAAAAATATTAAAAAAATAAAGATTAATTTTTTTATATTTAAATCCATATATGTATATGGACATATTTATTTGATCTGACTTCATTATTAAAGGTGGTAAACATTATAAAACATGAAACTGAGTGTTTGGATTTATAAATAAATAAATTGAATTTTTAGTTTTCTACTTTTTGGCAGTTTTCACTGTTTGATTTTGTTCAAAATCAGGTGAAGAATGGTTGTATCTGCATATTTGAGTGGCTAAGTTTGTATAATCTAAATGATTAAAGGAATTTTCAACGGATAGAATCCATTTATACATTCATAAATACAATTTAAACAATAAATATAAAAAAAATAAAACGTTTATCCAAAGCAATAAATAAATTGATCGCGTTGCTATATATCTACATCGTTTTACATCGTTTCAACCGGAAACTTGGAAACTCTGCAATCTCGGAGGGTGTGATGGCATGTTCGAAATCAAGAAATGAAATGCCCACTCGGCATGGGGTACGGGCTTCGAACCCTCACTGTTTTATTCAATTCGGCTTCTGTTTCTGTACTTCCGTTGAAGTTTTCCTCCTTTTGCGTGTAATGCAATGTCCTTTTTTAATCTTAACATGTTAATGTGGAACCGTAAGAAAACTACATAGGTTTTCCGTTGGGATTCTTGTAGGTATGGGGATCATGTTACACATATGCACGCTGTAGATATCCGTTGGTTTTGAACTCATAATTCGTGATTGATCGTTCTCAAACCCTAAGTGTCTACGTGTCTTCTAGAATTAGGATTTGTTCTTGTCGAGGACAGTGTCTAACCTTTCGAAGAACCATTGTCTTGAAGCAAACACAAAATGATTTCTTCGACACACAGTCTAACAGCAGTTGGGTACATTGTACATAAATTAAAAATCACCATTGCCTTGATATTTTAGCTTAAGCAAATTTAAAATGATTTCTTCAATACACAGTCTTACACAAGATGCAGTACTTTGCACATAAATTTTGAATGTTGGTTGTCAGAATCCACAAAAGAGACTAAAAAAATTACCGTTTGTCTGTTATTAACAGTGGTTTATTATCTAGTTCTAATCTAAATCTAAATGTATTTGCAGATATTGTTGTCGAGGATTGTGCAATTTGCAGAAACCACCTTATGATAATATAAAAAATTACCATGCAATTTGCAGAAACCACCTTATGAGAATMTAAAAAATTACCATCTCTTATTAATAGTGGTTTAATATCCTGGTTCTGATCGAAATCTGAATGCTTTTGCAGATACTGAGGTCGAGAATTGTGCAATTTGTAAAAAAAGCATCATGGATCTCTGTGAGTGCTATTTTTAAGAGTTGGGTTTTTATTATTTAATGCACCCTTGATATTTATTTAATTTAACTCTATAAAAGTGCTCAGTTTAAGGTGATCTACGGCCATGGTGGGGAGATTTTCAACTTCGCTGACTTTTTTAGGTTATCACAATATTAAATTAAATTAATAAAAATATAACGATTAAAAACTTTAAGAAGTGTATTTTTATGTTGGCTTTTGTTTTTAGAATTAAGATAGACTTGTTTTACTGTGATTTCTTTATATTAAAATTGTTATTTCTTTTATGTTAAATTAATCGTTATTTGAAAGTTAAAAGTAATATTATGATGTTGTTTTTTCTGTATATAGAAATTGAATGCCAAGCAAATTAAGGAGCTTTAATTAGTAAAGAATATGTTAACTATAATTTTATCTGGTACACAATAATATTATTAAAGTGATTGTCCATGAGGTATAGAGTAGTTGGCGAGGGAGTGTGATCTTAAGGCACTTTGTAAGTGAAAGTATGATGGAGACACCACCCTCTCATAGGGTCCACATGACCTCCCGGTCTAAGGATTGTTCAAATATGGCGTTGAATTAGCTCTCAGGACCCTGCTAAACCCCTAAGAATCTTACAAAGATCCTTAATTTCCTTCCCTATGCCTCAAAACAGCTAGCAAGGATCTACCATGTGACTTCAGGAAGAAATCATGGCCCAAACTCTCTTCTTCACAAAAATTCAGCACTAGCCCCTTTTTCACGGATGAAATTACATATGATCACGGGCTGAAACCATGTGCCAACCTAAAAGGTGCTACTTCTGGTGCTCTGGAGCTCCGGGCTCTGGGAGCTCACAACAAAACCACACCCCAATTCCCCCGGACTCAAAAACTGGCACAGTCCCGAACCCCTACGGGGATCAACGACTCACAACCTCCACCGAGATCTACGACTCACAAGTGACTTTGAGACTTCGTGCTTTGGGAGAATTAACTGCTCCAACATACAATGCTCGCTAACTGTCGGACTGTCAGAACACATCGTACGGTCCCCGTGTCTCCACAAATCAGCGACCCACACACACTTCGTTATTTCGTGATTTGGGAGCTTTCCCTACTCCGAAGTCCATTTCCACTCGAGTGTCGATCCGCCAAAATATACACTCGCATAGATAGATGGCCCACAACTCTCAACAAGCCAATAATTGATATCTACCTCGGGATTTCGCCCTTTGGACGCCCCCAAGTGCTAACACATATAAAACTCTGGAGTGACGAAGCCTCAATCTTTGTGGTCTACATGTCCTGATAGATGGACAACTCAGATGTACTCTGGACTCTGGGACTTTGGGCGTTCT
>SNQJ01S0023498.1:73670-116989 GCA_010110895.2 Picea sitchensis | reverse complement strand
GTTTATGGTTGCATCTCTGATACATTTTTGTTATATTATTGAATATCTGCAATATCTCTGTGCATTTCTTTATTATATCTCTGCTCTCATTTCGTGCCGAAAATAATCTGGATCATCTTTGGGTGCCTGGACTTAAGGAACTTCACCCGAGATCCTCCCGAAGTACTCTAGCACTGAAGCGCACGATCGTGTGATGTGTGTCCCCGCGATATCTGATGACAACAAATGATTTGGGACTTTGGGGGATTGAACTCCATCTCTCTTAAATGCCATGCAACTTCTCTCATATCGAACAATGGTCGAATCTTCGGCCAACTCCGAGACTAATCTCGTCCATCCATCTATGTTTTCGACAACTCTTCCTCCCCTTAGCAATTTTTGGAAACTATGAAGTCTTCGAGACTTGAATAATTTTTGGGGGGTTCCACCCTTGGCGCTCGCCTGGTGCTCCTCTTTCACTCGAACCCCTCGAAAGTCTTCCCTTCACCTTAGAGGAATTCGACAACTCCTAAAGTGGCGACCCTTCTGCACTTTTTGTAAGGGACTTTCAACATAAACCATATACTCAAAGAGAGTATATGTGTGCATGCCTTGCAGGAATCTTTCATGAATGTACCTCTCCTCAGAGAAATAGTGCATTCCTTGCACTGATTCTTCCAAAACCTTGTGTTATCGCTCCCGAGCTTCTGAGTCAAACTCGACTCTACCTGCACATACCTTGCGGGCATTGTGCACTCCTTGCACGAGAGCTCTTAGAAGAGAAACAATTGAAGATTATAGAAACATCACAAGTTTCTACTCTTAACCATGAAAATCATGTTCATACATTTAAGACACATAAACATAAAGACTACAACATATATAACATGCATTCAGTGAATTCAGTAACAGAGAACACCATGCATTTGAAACCAAACCTCCCTATTTGTATTCCTTCAATAAAATGTGTACATGAGTTCATATAGCTCTCTGTAATTCACCATAAGCTTCAACATATCTCTCTCAAATAAGGATCAACAACCTCATTCAGGCATGCAATACATACATTTATACATGAAGGAGCTCATCAAGTTTTCCCTCCTTCCTACCTACTACTCTCCTATCATAATAAATGAGAATTTACAAATCAGATATGAGATGAGCTCAAAATATGTACAATCCTATAGACATTTAAGAAATTTTTATATTCAAAGATCTTTTGGGATGGCATCAGCCTCCAAACATTAAAAGGTCTTTAATTAAAATATTTTCAAAACATTAAAATTATGCGCCCTTCCTTGAGTTCAAAATTGACTTGAAATGCACACTCTGGGTGTTGAGTTGTCCTCAACTCAGCCTCTTTAAGTGTTGATAGAGATGTTCCTTCATCGTACTCCTCAACTAAGAAAAACATGAGCTCCTGGTCATGGCCGTTTTTCTGCTACATTTGAAGTCCTCCTCGGTCCCAAACCTTGATTTGAAATTCTCTCCTTGTCTTTTTCCCTTGTTCTTGATGTTGATGTTCCCTTGTTGTTGCAGGTTCTTTTGTTGGTTTCCAAGCCTAGCGCTATATGGATTCATCTACTTTATCACTGCATTCTTCTTTGGTCTCTTTGGCTAAGCTTTTCATCAACCCTCTCAACTCCACGATCTCCTTCTCCAATCTATCCTCTAATAGGTTCTTTTTCTACAACTCTTTCTCACTCCCTTGGTAATCAACTCGTTGAACGTTTCTATTGTTGTTAGCCACTAGTTTCTTCTCCTTCTCACTTATTTCTTCAAGACTCTGTCTTTCCTGATGTTTCTCCTTTTTGTCTTTCATAACCGCCTCCCCCTGGTAATATTATCCTACCTTTGGGTGGTTTAACCATTTTTCCAACATCTCTATTTATTTCCCTTTCCCACTGAGTGAGTACCGAATATGAATACTCCTCTTGGTCGTTTGTCTAGCTCACCATTATACAGGTCTCCTTCTCCTTCTCTTCCTTGTGAACATAACTTCACTTCTATCCATTCTCCTCCTCTTTAACAATCTCCAATCACCATCTTTTTGTTGCACCTTCTATCACACACAAATTGTCAGTTTAAAAAGCCTTTGCTTCTTCATCCTTTTCCTTGCATATCTCCTGCATCCCTTCTTCACAAACATGGGAATCTCTGAAATTCATTTCAAGAGATATATTGATCTCTCATATCCTCAGATCATAATACTTCATATTTTCTTCCTCCTCCAACGGTTCCTTCTCACTCATGAGAAGTGTTATTGAACTAGCCTCCTCCTTCACTTTCTTATCCTCTATTGGAAACCACATGTGTGTTCGGCCATTCTTCTCAAGTTTGTAAGTGTTTATCCTCCCATCATGTATGACCTTCCTGTCAAACCACCATGGTCTTCCCAATAGAACATGACAAACATCCATGGGTATGACATCACACATAATCATATCCATATAGCCTCCTATCTTAAATTCAACATTGCATTGTTGACTTACCATTACTCGGTGCCCTTTATGAAAACATGATACCTTATATGGACTTGGGTGTGCAGTTGTATCTATATCTAGTTTCTCTGCCATCTATGTGGATACTATATTATCAGTGCTTCCACTTTTTATGATCACCTTGCAAACTCTGTCTCTAGTCTTGCAAGTAGTCCTGAACAGAATGTTCCTCTAGATTCACTCCTCCACCTCTTTCTCTGGTTTCAAGAGAACCTTCATCATCATAAGGGATATCCCATCCTCTATTTTATCTGTCTCCATATATGTCTCCATATATCTCTATTGTGCTTCAAAAATATGAGCTTCTTTTGCTCCTGCATTCTTTCTCTTGGGACATTGCCAAGACATATGCCTTTTCTTTCCACATGCATAGCATCTCACTTATCCACCTCTTCCTCTTCCTCTTTCTCAAGGAAAAGAGTTTTTGCCACCATATTTTCCACCCATACATATTTCTCCTCTAGTCACCTAGTGGTCAAAGCTACCAGCTCCTTTTTCTCCTACCTTCTAGAAATTTTCCCCGGTGGTTCCTTCCCTTTGGTCAGGATTCTTTCCTTTTCTCTGTTGGCTTTGTTTTCTGGCCAACTTCTCCTATTCTTTGAGTTCCATATGATACGAATCCTCAATTGTCCTTGCATTCATCATGTTGATCTCATCTTGTATCTCATACCTCAAGCCATTTATGTACCTAGCACGCTTTTCTTCATCACTCTCACGATGACCAACTCTAATGTTCAACCTATAAAACTCCTCTGTGTATTCCTTCACTGTCAAACCCTTCTGTATCAGGTTCTGCAATCTCCTGAATAGATTTATCTGATAATCTTTGGGTATAAAATTAGCCTTCAGCTTGGTCACCATCCTATCCCAACTCTTAATTTTTTGTTTACCCTTGCTCCCTCTGACAACCTGCAGTTCATCCCACCATAGTGTTGCATGTCCTTTTAGCCTCGTAACATCATGCTTCACTTTCTTTTCATCTTCAATTTCCTCATAATAAAAATACTTATCTAAGGCCCTTATCCGATCCAAAAGTTCTTCAACGTCCAAGTTTCCTTCATACATCGGGACCTCCATTTTGGCTATGGCTCCTATCTTCAAAAAAACCCTCAATAAGAGTTCCTCTGCAATGTCTTCCCCTGCAGCTCCTTCTACTTCTACTTCTTCAACCTCAGTGTCATTGATGTCACCTTTATTGGGTACTCTCCTCTGTGTTTTCTCCATGACATCTAGCCTTGCACAGAGTCTCCACATTTTATCTTCCATCGCGATATTTTCCATAGGTCTATTCCTGTGTCTTCTTGGTGACATAGTGTTTGTTTCTTCTCTCGCAGAGATAAATTTCAAGGTTTGATACCAGATGATGTAGACCGCACCCTATCCTAGGGTCTACGCGACCTCCCGGTCTAAGGATTGTTCAAATACGAAGTTGAATTAGGTCTTGGGGCTGATCCCCCTAAGAATATTACATATGTCCTTAATTTCCTTCCCCTCGTCTCAAAATAGCTAGCGAGGATCCATCATGTGACTTCGTGAAAAAACTGTAGCCCAAACCCTGTTCTTCACCAAATTCAGCATTGGCCCCTTTTTCTCGGTCATAATTACATATGACCACAAGATGAAACCAGGTGCCAACCCGAAAGGTGTTACTTTGGGCACAACAGAGCTTCAGGCTCAGGGAGCTCACAACAACAACACACCCCAATTCCTCTGAACTTGTGAAGTGACGCAGTCCTAAAACCCTGCAGGGATCGATGGATCATAGCCTCTGTCATGATCTATGAATCACAATTGACTTCGGGACTCCATTGTTAGGGAGAATTACCCTCTCAAACATACAATTCTCGTGAACTGTCGAACTACCAGACCAGATCAAATGCTCCCAATGTCTCCATAAATTAGCGGCCCATATGCACTTCGCTATTTTGGGATTCAGGATCTTTCCCTGCTCCGAATTCCATTTCCACTGGAGTGTCGATCCATCAAACTCTACATTTGCACAGATCGACAACCTACAACCTTAAGAAAGCCAATGGTTGAGATCTACCACGTGACTCTAGCCTTCAAATGTCCCTGATTGCTAACACATATAAACCTCCAAAGTGTCGAAACTCCAAATTGACGAATTCTCAATATCTATGGTCCATGTGTCCTGATAGATGGACGACCTCTTGGATGTACTCCGGACTCCGGGACTTCAGGCGTTTTGGAAAATTCAAACCGCAATATCGTCGAATGCCAAACCAATAGAGAGTCCAAACTTCCATCACGTTTCCAATGGATCCGACGATCTAAGTTTTCTCTGGGCTCCTTGGATTTCGGAGTCCCCAACACTCTCCATTTGTTCTTCCCGAACCCCAAACTGACGGAGTTCGGATCAATGCTCCATGTGTCTGCTACATCCAACATGCCTTATTGACTTCAGCCTTCAGGCCTCCGAGTATCCTCACTCCACACTTCAGGATCCTTGAGAACTTTGTGCCTCTGTTCCTCTAGAGCACCGGACCTCTCGGCTCTCATATCTCTCGCCATATGTCCACTTAAATAGATGGCTCAGGATTTTTTCGACCTCGGGGTATTCGAGGCCCTGGAGTTAAGGAACTTCACCCGAGCTCCTCCTGAAGTGCTCTAGCACCAAAGCATGTGATCGGATGACACGTGTCCCTACGAGATCCGACGGTGACAAATTATTTGGGACTTCAAGGGCTTGAACTTCACCTTTCTTACATCCCATGCAACTTCTCTCATATCAGACGATGGTCGAATCTTCAAACAACTCTGAGACTGATCTCTTCCTTCCATTTCCACTTTCAACAACTCTTCCTTCCCTTAGCGATTTTTGGAAACTAATAAATCTTATATACTTAAAGAATTTGGCGGGGGGGTTCAACCCTTGGTTCCTGCGTGGTGCTTCTCCTTCACTCAAACCCCTCGAAATCCTTCCCTTCACCTTTGAGGAATTTGATGACTCTGAAAGCATCAACCCTTTTGCTCTCCTTGCAAGGGACTTTCAAGAGAAACCATATACTTGAAGGGGGTATATGTGAACATTCCTTGCGTAGGTCCTTCATGAACTTAGATGTCCTTAGAGAAACAATGCACTCCTTTCACTAATTCTTCCAAAACCTCACTTTATCTCTCCCGATCTTCTGAGTGAAACTCAACTCTGCCTGCGCACACCTTGCAGACACTTTTCACTCCTTGGACTAGAGATCTTAGAAGAGAAACAACTGAAGATTATTAAAACATCATAGGTTTCTACTCTTAACCGTAGAAATCATGTTCATACATGAAAGACACATAAACAAAAATACTACATGAAATATCACATGCATTTAGTGAATTCAATCAAAGAACACCATGCATTTGGAACCAAACCTCCCTATTTGTATTCCTTCAGTAATATATCTACATGAGTTGATACAAATCTCTGTAATTCACCATAAGCTTCAACAAATCTCTCTCAAATAAGGATCAACAACCTCATTCAGGCATACAATACATACATTTCTACATGAAGGGGCTCATTGAGCTTTCCCTCCTTTCTACCTACTACTCTCCTGTCATAATAAATGAGCATTTGCAAAGAAGATACGAGCTGAGCTCGAAATCTATACAATCCTACAGACATTTAAGAAATTGTGATCTTCTATGATCTTCGGGGATGGCATCAACATTAAAAGGTCTTCAATTACAATATTCTCAAAACATTAAAATGATGCGCACTTCCTTGAGTTCAAAATTGACTTCAAATGAATTTGAAATGACTGATTTAGGGCTTATGAGATATTTTATGGGTATTAAAGATCACTAGTCCAAAGATGGTATATTTATTTCACAATCCAAGTATCTGCATGAAATATTGAAAAGATTTAATATGATAAATTCCAAAGCATCCCCAACACCTGTCATAACATGATTGAAATTGAGTAAAGAATATAAAGGGTCCAAGGTGGATCCCACATTGTTTAAAATAATGGTAGGAAATCTTATGTATCCAACAACAACAAGACATGATATTATGTATGGAGTGAGCTTGATTTAAAGGTTCATGGAAACTCCAAAAGAATCACATTGGAACGAAGGAAAAATAATAATGAGATAAGTGAATGGAACAAAATATTGTGGCATTATGGATACTACATAAGAAGATTTCATACTTATTGGATACATTGACACGGATTGTGGAGGCATCATAGATGAGAAGAAAAGTACCTTTGGGTACACATTTCATTTTGGAACAGTATGATATCCTTAAATTATTATAAATTAAATTCCAAGTTCAATTTAGAAATAAATTTCGAATAATGGAAAATCGAAATTTAGAATTTTGGATTTTGTAATTATTATTTTATGACTGTTGGGAAAATTTTTGACTTTCTCAAGTGTCCTCTTTTGATGGACACATGTATGAGAATTTTTTTTTAATAAATTAAATGATGGAAGACAAATGGAACAACCAGGCTAAAAATAGATGACTGTGACTCCATGAGTGGGGAACAGGTTTGAGTTAACTAAGAGTTGATTTTTAAAAGTGAAAGAAGTTGAATTTGGCCACTAGAAGCCCCTAAAAATCAGGGATTTGTAAAGCTATGAATTTCCAAAGGAGGGAAATGAATGGAAATACCTAGGCACAAGATATATACAAGATATGTGGGAGACATGATGCAACTTAGTATGTTGGGATTGAGATGTGTTTTTGTTGTTATGAGCACATCTGGTGTGAGGAAAATCATTTTTTGAACTGTTGAAGGTGACAGTGGCAAAGGAGTGTAATTCAGTTTTCCCTTATTGAGTCATGGTCAGGCTAGGGGGTGATCAGGACAAGTGATTGTGGATGTTTTGTTTCTACAGTTGGGTGCAACTTGGTTGTTCCATTTGTTTTCCCAGCATCCATTTTTTCAGATATGTATCTCATCTATGTACTCAAATTGTTGATGTTACACTATTGATGTTTTATTATTGATGTTATACAGTTGATGCCATACTTTATAGTACTATACTTATAAGCAAAATCTTTTTAAGTGGAATGTATAGCCATATTATCTTTGTGGTTTTCCACTGTGCAATAATACATGTAGTGTTATGTTATATAATTACATGTAAAAATAAGTATAAAAATTGTGTATATTTTCTTATTGGAAATGATAGATATGTTTTTTATCGATTTTTGTTCATTCATGTATATAATCAAATACTTTGGAAAGAAAAGTATAAAAAAATTGTATTGTATTTATGGTATTATGCTGAGTACAAAGAATAAAAATCCCAATACATGATTTTATCTATTATAAAGAAATATATATGATACAGTAGATCACAGTTTACTTGACAAAAATATATACATATTTATTTCAAACAATGGGTCGTTAACCAACGCTTTATAGTTTGGGTTTTCCATAGATCCAGGAACTAAATAACTAGTCTAAACGGAGATTTTAAAGACTACACAAAAATGTATGTGAGTGTGCACATGGACTCGTGGAAGAATATGGAACCCGAATACCTTTTGTGGGCAGGCCGCTTACTTCACCAAGTGCACTGGCTATTCTTCCAACCTGTAAAAAATACATACAATAACATTAGTAACTTACTAATGTATAAACCATTAAATATTGAAATAAATAAAAGAGTCAAAGTATACTTATCTTAGATCCTGATTTCATATCAGAGTACCCTCGTTGCTTTGCGAAGCCGTCGACCTAAGACCCAGGAAGGGGAGTGGGTGTGTATTTCATCTTATGGGTTCCCTCACAAGATGAAGGGACCCATCATCAGTTGACATACATGAGAAATTTATTTTACTTGCAAAAAATTAAAATAAAAAACAAACTTGAAATCAATTTTTGTAGTTTATTATCACTCTACATGAATTTCATTGTAAATTACAAAGAACATTTATACCATGAAATACCGACTATAATATAGGGAATATTTTATCAACCCAATAACTATCACTTCGAAGAAATTCCAAACCTTGTACAAAGGACCAAAGAATGGAAATAAATTACCGTGGAGAAGCTAGCGATTAAAAACATAACTATTCTTTGTTCCATAATACACAGAGGGAGTTCTGATGAGGATAATGCTTGCAGTAAAGAGAGTATTAATTAAGAGGCAGTGATAGAAACACAGAGGATGTGATCTGGTCATATTTTTCTATATAGCGAGAAAACTTTAAATTAAATAGCATTTACAAAAGTGCAAAGGATGAAATTTGAGGACATAAAAATTATAGTAAGAACCTATTTCACAGGTTAAAATTTAGTAGTGCAAAAAAGTGTTCAAACTCTACAATTATCTTGCCTCATACATTCAAGGATGATGTGGTGAATGAATACAAACTTAGGGATAACAATTAATAAACAAGGATACCATTTTCTTTTTTTAGTATAGAATTGTCGGCATAAGACGGTTTAATTGTAACTGTATCAAATGAGAGATCAAGTAAAGGGCGTTACCAAGGTGTCCATGGGACATAATACAATTCTTATCGGCATAGAAATTTTACAACCATAGAATACAAATAACTGTTGTTACTAGTTTCAAAAATGAATAAGGCCCTTTTAATGTTTCCATACATGTATAGAGTGTAAATATGAAATTACCTACTGATTTTAAACAACTTTCAAGTTTTTAACAACGTCAACCACCGTAGTAAGTTTCGAGGGTTTGGACGAATTCCAGAGTGTAAAAATAACACTGAAATATTTTGACTGTGATTTTCAACTAGCGCCTGCCTCTATAGTCTTCTCGACTGAAGGGTATTTTATTTTATAGCACCCTCCAGAAAAAGGTCGTAGGTGTAACAACCTTGTTCAGTTTTAAAATAAAAAAAAAGAGAAAAAACTTTTAGAGGGTTTAACTTCTAGTAACAACGATTCCGACCACGGTCTGACTCGGAAGGAACCCAAACGAATACGTACTTGAAGACTGAAAGTCAACAGAGAGGAAAACTCAATAACCCCCTCAAACCATAGAAATTAATTTAAGGGATTTCACCTAACTTACAAATGAAATTGTAAACACGGTGGAACCTGGAATGAAAAAACATATGGAGGTACAACTATCATGTGATATCAACCCTGAAAATAAAAAGAAAACATAAGGTATGTGAAATCGTATCTCACAAATATTACATGGAACCATATGGAGAATGCATTACAAAGAGTATACATTGCACATACCATAGAGGGAAGTTATGTAAAAATACATTTCACAAAGAACATAAGCAATAGAACGGTTACTCACCATGCGTATGGAGAACCCCAGAATGCGTTGTTTATTTCCATCCCTCACCAGAGCCGAGCATTATCAAAATCGGCGGTCGCATACAATGCAAAGGAAAAATGTTTTACGAGACCAAATAGGAAACTACGAAGAATGGATGAGATCTCTAGCTCCTCACTAGCGGAGTAAGAGTGATTGGTACGCCCCACACCTCTGCCATGTGAAAATGGATGGATGTGGCAAGCCTCCATTGGGTGTTTCCGTTGTAGTGTCATTTATCGAGGGTAATAGACAGACCTATCACCATTAATGGGATGGCCATAACATAAATGTCTACAGGTTAGAACGACCTAGGTTGAAAAGTGAGCTGTCATCCACCTCAAAGATGAATTACAAACCACTTAAATGTTGTGTATATGTTTAAACTTAGATTGGGGAAAAACGTGTTAGCTATGCATTCGGTTACAAATTTTATTGTTGTATGTACATCGTTTTATTTTCATTGTTTAAACATAGTTCGTTGCACTATGGTAAAGTAGTATGATGTTATAGGTGTTAGAAACCCTAGTGCATAGTATTTAACTTGGATAGTATTTCTCCTAGTTCAATATTATGTCCACACATTTTTTAGTCTTGTTGCCATGAATTAGATCACTTACATATTTTATAATATAGTTTATGATACTATTTTAATATGGATAACATGTCTTGACATAACCCTATTGCTTATGCTAAGGACTATGATAGTCATGGTTGCAAATTATTCAATACGAATAAGTGTATGATTCTAATCTAATAACAACGCTATGATGAAATATAAAAGTAAGATATAGGTTGAATTTAAATATCTTTCATCCTTTAGGATAGATAATGATAGTGGAGTAAAACTGGTAAGTATATACGAAAATGAAATAAGATATATTATGGATTACCTTCTGTGTCACATTTTTTTTTTATGAATCAATAGACTTTCGTTTTCCTCACAATTTTTTTATTTTATTTTTGTGAAATTTGGGGTGCATTACATAGGGTATCAAAGATGTAGGTTACAATGCTTGGACCTCAGGGAAGCACTAGAATTGTGTTTTGTTTTTCTTTAAAGGAAAAATCTAACAAACATATTTGATGTTACAAACAAAAAAATTTATCTTTTGTGAAAATGTCAACGCAGAATGAGGAAGGAGACAGACCTGAGGGGAATCAAAACCGAGAAATTCATAGAGACCCAGAACATAACAATGAAGGAAGTTCAGCCACTCAAGTCTTGGAATGATGATGAACTTTATCATGGAATTACAAGTATTAAAATAGATAAAGAAAATTTGAAGAAAGCAAAGGAAGACAAGATGGAAATAAATGAAATGTTTCTACCCAGTATAGTAACAAAGAAGAGTAAAAAATACAATGAAAGAGAAGAAGAGGTCAAAAAAAAGTCCTCTAAGATCTCTAGTCATGACAAATAAAAAGAGGATAGTTCGTCTGAAGACACAAACATGATAGAAACAAAGCATCTACTGGAAGGAAAAGAAAACAAGTGGACCACCTAGAAGGTGAGTTCAAAAAGATTAAACCCTCAACCTTCAATGGAGAGTATAATACTTGCGAGGAAGCTAAATCATGGTTGTTAGACATTAAGAAATACTTTCATATTTATAAGTATTCTAGTAATATGAAAGTTGGAATGGTCGTTTACAATTTAAAGGGAAAAGATAGTGTATGGTGGCAAGACCTAAAATTAGCAAAGGGATTGAAAGAAAACCAAATGGAATGGTCATAATTCAAAAATTATTTCAAGAAACAGTACTTATCAAAAAATTATTACGAAAGAAAAACTATGGAATTCTATGAAGCGTGACTAGGAAAAATGGCTATGGATGATCTACTAAATAAATCCCTAGAACTATTGAGGTTTGTATCGTACATCAAAGAAGATAAGGTAAAGATACAAAGGTTCTTAAGCTATCTACCACAGTATTACAAGGAAATTATTGAATTTGATAATCCTAAGTCTTTAAATGAAGTATTTAGAAAGGCTGGAATGTGCTATGATCAGTACAAGCAAAGATATGAAATTTCGAGGGCATGGAAAGACAGGAAACAGGATAAAATAAATCAACGTAAGAAATGATTCCAGCCAACCCCTTTCTGTAATATGGAAAAGGGTTTTCAAAGGAAGGAATATCACTCTAATACATAGAATACTCAGGGGGGTAATAAATCAGTTAATCTGTGATTCAAAAAGGTCGGGGACAACCCTAGAGAACCATTGAAATGGTGGGGGTGTGGGGAACCCCACCTGAGGATATTATCCACACTTAAACCCAACAACAATAACTTCAGTCCATCAACTTCAAGAGGATTCAACAATTAGATCCATTGGTAGAAGCGTGCATAAGATCAATGCAACTTTGGATGGAAAACATGAAGATCATCAATCCACTATTGTGTAAGTTGAAGGTAAAATGCATTTCAACAATGTTTCTATACTAATTAACCCAGGAGCTAGTCTGAGTTATATTACTCCATCTTTAGTATAATTGAACAAGTTAAATAAGGTAAAACATGCTAAATATTGGTTAGTACAGCTAGCAATGACGACCAAAAGAAAAGTAACATATTTTATTTCTGATTGTGAAATCAGTATAAATGGTCATAGTACAAAGTTAAATCTGAACGTATTACCTTTGGGGTCTTATGATATAATTATCGGAATGGACTCGTTAGAAAAACATAAAGTGATATTAAATTGTTACGAAAATTAGTTGTGTATAAAGATGAAATTAATATAGTAAGAACAATACAAGGAATCAAAAAACCAGTTTCTGTTAGGAAAATATCAACAATAAAATTTAAGAAATGTATTAATAAAGGTTGCCAAGTATATGTTGTTCAATTAACTAATATAATAGGGGAATATAGAAAACCATTTTTAGAATACTTTGGAGTCCTACATGGGTTCAAAGACGTATTCAAAGAACAAATACAGGAACTACCTCCAAGGAGAGAGATATATTTCTCTATCGATCTACTACATGGATCTGCCCCGGTGTCCAAGGCACCTTATAGAATGAGTATACCTGAATTAACAAAACTGAAATGAAGTTACAAGAACCGTTAGATAAAGAATATATCAAACCGAGTGTTTCACCCTTGGGAGCACCAGTTTTATTTGTTAAAAATAAAGATGGGACTTTGAGACTGTGTATTGATTAACGACAACTGAATAAAATGAATATTAAGAATAATTATCCTTACCTATAATTAACGATCTCTTTGACCAGGTTGGAGGAGAAAAGATATTCTCTAAGCTATATTTGAGGTCTATTTATCACCAAGTCAGGATAAAGTACAAATATGTAAATAAAACAAAATTTAGAACATGTTATGGACACTATGAATTTGTAGTGATCTCCTTTGGACTTACTAATGAACCAACAACCTTTATGTGCTTGATGAATAGTATATTCAACCAATATCTGGATAAATTTGTGTTGGTTTTTATCAATGATATTTTAGTTTATTAAAAAACTAAAGAATAACATGAAGAGCATATGAAAGTAGTACTACAGAATTTAAGAGAACATAAGTTATATGTTAAGTGTGATAAGTGTGATTTATACAAAAGAAAGATACAATATTTATGGCACATAATATCAAAATATGGTATTGTAGTGGACCCTGAAAATATTAAAACCATTATGGAGTGGAATATTCTTAAAGATGTAGTAGACATAAGGTCATTTATGGGGATTATCGGTTATTACCGAAGGTTTATCGAAGGATTTTCCAAAATTTCATATCTGATTACATCACTACAGAAAAAGGGAATAAAGTTTAATTGGTCACAAAAATGTCAAGACAATTTTGATAATCTAAAAGGACTATTAACTACAACACCTATCCTAAAAGTAGCATATTCATATAAATACTTTACAATTTGCATAGATGTGAGTAACGAGGGATTAGAAGGTTTGCTAACACAATATGGACACGCCATCTGTTATGAATCACATAAATTGAAAGAACATGAACAAAACTATGTGACTCACAATTTAGAATTAGCAGTTGTGATTGATGCACTAAAAATGTGGCAACATTATTTAATGGGAAGGAAATTTCTATTACTAATCGATAATAGTGGTGTAAAGCATTTGTTCAGTCAACCAGATCTCAATGAAAGACAAGTGAGATGGTTGTCATTTTGAAGTGAGTTTGATTTTGAAGTATGACACATCAAGGGTAAGGAAAATAAAGTTGTTGATTCACTAAGTCGAAGGACTAGTGGGATTTATAAAATAATTATCTGCAAATCAAAAAATGATATCGAACATAGAATAAAATCTGTAAGTAGTAATGATAAAAATTACATCAAAACAACAACAAAATTGCAAGGAAATGCAAAAAATCTGAACAAAACATATTTGAGTATAGATAAAAATGGGTTGTTAAGGTTCAAGAACATGTTATATGTACCTAAATCCACTGATTTAAAGACAACAATTCTTGATGAGTTGCACAAAAATTCATATTATGGTCATCTAGGATACCAGAAAATGATAACAACATTAAGGAAACCGTTTTATTGGCCTAACATGAAAAATGAAACAACTGAATATTTGTTTAAATGTTTAGATTGTCAAGAGGTAAATGATGAGCACCATCATCTGACATGTCTGTTACAACCTCTGCCTATACTCGAATGGAAATGGGAAATTATTTTGATGGACTTCATCACGGGTTTTCCAAAGACTCAAAGACAAAATGACTCAATTGTGGTAGTGATTGATAAACTAAGTAAATATGCACAATTTATACCTGTGAAATCTACTTACAAAGAGATTAATATCGTTGAAATTTTTATGAAAGAAATTTTTAGGTTGCATGGAATTCCTAAGATGGTGATTTCAGATAGAGATGTCAAATTTACATCCAATGTTTAGAGAGAATTGTTTGCAGGTTTGAGTACTAACTTGAATTTCAACACAACTTACCATCCACAAACGGATGGTCAAACAGAATGAACAAACCAAATTATCTAAGACATGTTGTGAATGTATGAAAGAACAAAACCAATTAGGTGGGAAGAGTATCTACACTTAGTCAAGTTCTCTTACACTAATGGTTATCATGCATCAACTAAGATGAGTCCCTTCTAAGTATTATACAAAAGCAAATGAACAACCCCGATCAGTTGGGATAATCGATTTGACAATATTATGGTGGGACTGGAAATGCTACAATAAATGGAAAGAAAGGTAAAAAGGGTACAACAAAACTTGAAAGAGGCACGAGACCGGCAAAAAATATATGCATATCTAAAAAGAAGACATCAACAATTAAAAAATGGGGAAGATGTATACCTAAAAGTCAAAGCAAGAAGAATCTCTCTACAACTAGTAAGTTGTTCCAAGTTAGCGCCACGATTTTGTGGCCCTTTCGACATTTTAACTCGAGTCAGACCTATGGCGTACGAACTGGCACTTCCCACAAATTTAAAAGTTCATAGTTTTTTTCATATTTCATTATTGAAAAGATATATTCATGATCCTACTCACATCATTGATTGGAACATGGTGCAGGTGGAACCAAAAGGAAAGTTCCAAGCGGAACCTCGGTGTCTTCTCTATAAGAGAAAAAATACTTCGGAATAGAGGCATCGCCCATGTAAATGTGCAATGGAAACACTTTAGTCCTGAGGAGGCCACATGGTAATTGGAAGAAGATATGCATAAGTCTTATCCAATCCTGTTCTAAGAGATGATTGAAGACTAAGGAAAATGTTGTACTTAAGGGGGAGAGGATATGATATCCTCAAATTATTAGAAATTAAATTCCAAGTTGAATTTAGAAATATATTTCCATTTTTGGAAAATTCAAATTTAGAAATAAATTTCCATTTATGGAAAATCTGAATTTAGAATTTTGGATTTTGTAATTATTATTTTATGACTGTTAGGAAAAGGTTTGTCTTGCCCGACTTTCCTCTTTTGATGGACACATGTATGAGACAAACATTTTAATAAATTAAATGTTGGAAGACAAATGAAACAACGAGGTTAAAAATAGTTCACTATGACTCCATGAGTGGGGAATAGGTTTGAGTTAACTCAGAGTTGATTCTTACAAGTGGAAGAAGTTGAATTTGGCCACTAGAATCCCCTAAAATTCAGGGATTTGTAAAGATGTTAATTTCCCAAGGAGGGAAATGAATGGAAAGACCCAGGAACAAGATATATACAACATATGTGGGAGGTAGGATGTTGCTTAGTAAGTTGGGATTGAGAACTGTTTTTGTTGTTATGAGCACATCTTGTGTGAGGAAAATCATTTTCTAAACTGTTGAAGGTGACAATGGCTAAGGCGTGTAATTTTGTTTTCCCTTATGGAGTCATTGTCAATCTAGGCGGTGATCAGGACAAGTGATCATGGTTGTTATGTTTCTATGGTTGGGTGGAACGTGTTTTTTCCATTTATTTTTCAAAATTCAGTTTTTTCAGATATGTATCTCAGCTATGTGCTCAGATTGTTTATGTTATACTATTCATGTTTTATTATTGATGTTATACAATTGATTCCATACTTTATTGTACTATACTTATAAGAAAAATCTACTTAAGTGGAATGTATAGAGATATTAGCTTTGCGGTTTTCCAGTGTGTAATAATACCTGTAGTGGCATGTTATATATTTATATGTATATATAAGTATAAAAATTGTGTATGTGTGCCTATTGGCCACGATAGATATATTTTCTTGATTTTTGTTCATTCCTGTATATAATCAAATACTTTGGAAAGAAAAGTATAAACAAATTGTATTATATTTATGATATTATGCTCAATACAAAGATTAAAAGTCCCAATACATGATTTTATCTATTATCAAAGAAAGATATCTGATACAGTAGATCACATGTTACTTGACAAAAATATATACATATTTATTTCAAACAATGGGTTGTTGACCAATACTTTATAGTTTGGGTTTTCCATAGACCCAAGAACTCCATAACTAATCTAAATGGAGATTTAAATACTACATAAAATTGACTGCGAGTCTGCACATGCACTGGTGGAAGAAGATGGAACTTGAATAGATTGTGTGGACAGGTCGCTTACGTCACAAAGTGCACTGGCTATTATTCCAACTTGTAAAAGAGCCATACAATAGCATTAGTGACTTACTAATGTAAAAACCATTAATAAATGAAATAAATGAAAGAGTCAAAGTATACTTATCTTGGATCCTGATTTCATATCGGAGTACCCTCGTTGCCTTGCGATGCCGTTGATCCAAGACCTGGGAAGGGGAGTAGGTGCATATTTCATCTGATGGATTCCCTCGCAAGACAAAGTAACCAATCATCACTTGACATACATGAGAAATTTATTTTACTTTCGAAAAATTAAAAGAGAAAACGTACTTCAAATCAATTTTTGTAGTTTTTTATCCATGTACACGTATTTCATTGTAAAGTACAAAGAACATTTATACCAAGAAATATTGACTGTAATCTAAGGAATATTTTATTAACCCAATAAGTATTACTTCGCAGAAATTCCAAACCTTGTACAAAGGACCAAAGAACGAAAATAAATTACCATGGATAAGCTATAATTTAAAAATAGAACTATTGGTTGTTCCATAATACACAGAGGGAATTATGACGAGGATAATTCTTGCAATAAAGAAAGTATTAATTAAGAGCCAATGACAGAAATGAACATTATGCGATCTGGTCATATTTTTCTATATGATAATAATCATAGCGAGAAAAATTTAAATTAAATAGCATTTATAGAAGTGTAAAGGATGAAATCTGAGTGCATAAAAATTACAGTAAGAACCTATTTCATAGGTTAAAATTTAGCACTGCAAATATGTGTTCAAACCCTATGATTATCTTGCCTCATACATTCAAGAATGATGTGGCAAATGAACACAAGCTTAGCGCATAAAATTTAATAAACAAGGATATAATTTTCTTTTGTTAGTACAAAGTTGTCGAGATAATATGGTTTAACTGTAACTGTATCAGATGAGCGATCATGTAAAGGGCATTTTCGAGGTGGTCGTGGGACAGAATATAATTATTCTCAGTATATAAATTTTACAACCATAGAATACAAAGAAGTGTTGTTCCTAGTTTCAAAAATGAATAAGGCCCGTTTAATGTTTCCATACATGTACAGAGTGTAATTATGAAATTAACTACAGAGTTTAAACAACAGTCAAGTCTGTAACAACATCAACCAGTGTAGTAAGTTTCGAGGGTTTGGACGAATTCTAGAGTGTAATAATAACACTAAAATATTTCGACCATGATTTTCAACTAGGGTCTACCCCAACAAATACAATCTTGAAGAATGATAGTCAGAAGAGAGGAAAACTCAATACCCCCCTCAAACCCGAGCAAGGAATTTAAGGGATTTCACCTAACTTACAAATGAAATCGTAAACACAGTGGAACCTAGAATGAAAATGCATACAGAGGTACAACTATCATGCGATATAAACCCTCAAAACAAAAATAAAACATAAGGTATGTGACATCGAATCTCAGAAATATTACATGGCACCAGGCAAAGAATGCATTACACAGAGTATACATTGCACAGATCAGAGAGGGAAGTTATGTAAAATTACATTGCACATAGAACATAAGAAATCGAACGATTACTCACCACGTGTGTGGAGAACCCTGGAATGTGTTGTTTATTTCCATCCCTCACCAGAGCCGAGCATTACCAAAATCGTCGGTCGCATATAATGCAGAGGAATTGTTTTTTACGATACCAAAGAGGAAACAATGAAGAATGAATTATACCTAGATCCCCTCGCTAGTGGAGTAAAAGCGACTTGTATAGACCACACCTCTTCCATGTGAAATCGATGGAAGTGGTGATCCTACATTGGAAATTTCCCATGTAGTGTCAGTTTTGGAGGGTATTGGACAGACCTATCACCATTAATGGGCTGGCCAAAACGTAAATGTCTACATGCTAGAATGGCCTAGGTTTGGGCCTGACCGACCATCCACCTCAAAGACAAATTACGAACCACTTAAATGTTGTGTATATGTTTAACCTTAGATCGAGGAAAACCATGTTAGCTATGCGTAGGCTTACAAATTTTATTGTTGTATGTACATCATTTTCTTTCCATTGTTTAAACATAGTTCATTGCACTATGGTAAAGTAGTATGATTTTATGGGTGTTATAAACGCTAGCACATAGTATTTAACTTGGATAGTATGCCTCCTAGTTCAATACTATGGTCACAAATGTTTTAGTATTGTTTCCATGAATTAGATCGCTTGCATATTTTACAATATAGTTTATGATACTATTTTAATATGGATAGCATGTCTTCACATAGCCCTAGTGCTTATGCTAAGGACTATGATAGTCACGGTGGCAAATTATTCAATATGAATAAGTGTATGATTCTAATGTAATAAGGACGCTATGACGAAATATAATAGTAAGAGATAGGTTAAATTAAATGTCTTTCAGCCTTTAGGATCGATAATTATATTGGAGTAAAACTTATATGCATATAAAATAGTGAAATAAGATATATAGTGGATTACCTTTTGTGTTGCGAACAATTTTGATGAATCAATAGACTTTGGTTTAACTAATATTATTTTTTTTAGTGAAATTTGGGGTACATTACAAATAGGTACCGCATCATGGTCATCAAGGAAGCAACCCATTGTGACTCTTTCTTCAACAAACACAAAGTATGTCACAACTACAAGTGCAACTTGTCAAGCAATT
Source organism: Picea sitchensis (assembly GCA_010110895.2). Classification (NCBI taxonomy): domain Eukaryota; kingdom Viridiplantae; phylum Streptophyta; class Pinopsida; order Pinales; family Pinaceae; genus Picea; species Picea sitchensis. Next base: position 97,496 of record SNQJ01S0023498.1, on the reverse strand, counting down.
TAGATGAGAAGAATGTTAAAATATTTGTTGCAAGAACAACATGAACCAACAACAATATTTTGTGACAATAATTCAACCATTATGTTATTAAAGAATCATGTATTTCACAAGAAAACCTAGCACGTTTATAAGAGGTATCATTTTATCGGAGAATTGGGGAATAATAAAGAAATTTGTTTAGAATTTTGTTGTTCTAAAGATCAAGTCGCAGATATCTTTACAAAAGATTTAAAAAGAGATGCAGTTCAACATATGTCCAGTAGTCTCAGAGCCTGCACAATAACAAATGTTTGACAGTATATGTCAATTCAAATTTTTGATGTAAATGCTTTTGTAATCCCACCTACTTATAATTAAGGGGGATTATTGGAAATAGTAATTACAAGTTGGTGAGATTTATGTCTTCACCGATTTTTCAGTGAGTTAGTCATTCAGTCTGAAAATAAAAGTTCACAAGTTTACTCAAACTCAGTTTTGTCAATCGACAAACAGAAGAGTTATTTAATGAAGTCGATGTTAATATTTCTCGAGTCCAATTAAGTAGATAGAAGTCAGTAGAATTTATTGTTTTCTTAAATGTCGAGTCGGTTAAATTCTACAGGAAGTATTAGTATTAGTCTATATATGTCTGAGTCTGTAAGAAGTCTAAAAGTGTGTGTAGAGCGATAGACACAGAGTAGAGAAGCAATAGCGGTAGGTGAAGGTAGCCGAAGAATTATGAGAGATCAAGCTCTGTGTGTGTGTATTTTGTAAGTTGCAAAAAGTGTTCAGAAATCATAGGAGTAGAAGTTTGTCTTAGTTATTGTATTTTTGTAATAGAGTGCAGTGTCGAAGTTCTAAATATCAAGTATTTTGTGTGTTAACAAGTTATGTTGTATTTCTGAGTTTATATGCTAAGTATAGAACTATGTTGTTTCGGTATCTGTAAATGGTTTCATTAAGAGTTATTATCATAGCACAGAGTAAATCATGCATTATTTGCATTGTGCGTTTGAGAGTTTATTCATGAACTTTTGTGGCACACAGTATTTGTAATCACGTTGCGTAGATTTTTCCTGCATGATGTATATTTGAGAAATATACAACCACCATTGATATGTCCTGATCAGGGAAGCGTGTGGAGTTGTGGTTAGTGAATTATTTGTAAATTATAACCTTTTACAATATCTACTGAAAACATATATTCAGAAAAGAACAAAAAATATACAATGGAAAATACAAACATTACACAAAGATTTTTCCCCCGGAAACCCAAACCGGGAAAACCAACATATTCTATATCCATTCATTGTGTTACAATTTTTAGAATACAAAATACATATAGGAGCCATCGGCATCCAAAACCCTAACCCAATGACCTTGATTAGTCCAAAACCCTAATTCCTTAACTAGAAATAGAAAACCACCGACAAGAAACCATGTGCCAAAAAACCACCTAAATATAATGTGGCCCCGATGCAGAAATTTGTTTTTCGGGGGCGTTTCCCCTGAACCCCCGCATAGGGGGGCTCTAACTGACACATTCTCTCAGACACTACTACTCATGAAAATAATATAACACATACCCAACATTATTTATAACCATGTTTTGTAAGGGGATAATCTCATCATTTCCATGCACGAATACATATACTGACGAGCATATATTTTATGTATCATGAGCTCACTTATTTGTCTACTTTCTCATCGATCAAGTTCCAAAGAAAACAAAAATCAAAAGAGATAGAATCCTCATGGGATCTTATTTTGGAGGTTAATTTTTTACCTTCTAAGGTTGACTATAACCATATTTCCCTTATTTTCACAATCCTCGATGCTGAAATTTGTCGAAAATTCAAGTGGATCTTGTTGGAAACATGCCAATGAATTTACTCATGTGGTCACATGCACATGTATGCATCTATATTTAGAATGTGCATGCATGCACTCTTCTATTAATAGTTTGTGTAACTGATGGATATTAATATAATAAGTTTGTCTAATTGTTTGAGAGATGTTATATATACGAGCATACCCATAGAGGTGAGAGTGCAATGTAGAGTGTAGTGAGTGTGTGTGAGAAGGACACATTACTGATGTGTGTTGTTTGTATGAGAGGAGAGGATGGTTGTATGCCTAAGTTGAGTATTTTAATTCTCCCTTGAATAATAAGAATATTGATTATCATTGCCCATGTTTTTTTCTCGCATTGGGTTTCCACATAAATCATTGTGTCAATTGTGTGATTCTTTTTCTTAGTTTATTTCTCATTTATATTCTTGGTTTATGCTTTATTTTTCTTTTGCTTCCAAACAAGTGGTATCAAAGGGAAGAGGTGAAGGATTAGAGAGTGTAGGAGAAGAGAATATGATCATTGGTTAACAGATAAGGTTAGTCAAGTCGAGTCGAGCTGAGTGGAGTGGATCATCCTAGGATAGGTTTTATTACACTATCACAGGTTGTCCCTGTGGTAAAGTGCGACAGTCATAGGAAAACTTGTGAAATTAGAAAAAAAATGAGATTGTCTTGGGCATAACACAGTACACATTGAGAAAATTTGCAAAAGTGTCGCAAGCTATCCATATTCTATGTTGCGACAATTCAAAAAATCATGGTATGAAATTCAAAATCTTTATTTTCATGCAAAATCAAGGTATGAAGGGGATTTTGTTTTATTAAACATGTCATATAAAGGAGAGGTTGATGTTTTGTCTTATTATGCATGATAAATAATAAGGGGATGGCCTTTATTAAAGAGTGTGATAGGATGTTTTAAAATTAAAGGCGAGGTGGATAATATTTTAAAACAATATATAAGGTACATTAATCTTCTTCTTTTTTTAATTAAAAGTTATATTTTTTGTTGTAACCTAGAATATCAAAGTATTCCTCTATTTTGTAAAAGGATTAGTATTATAAGCTTGGTTTGGGTATTTTTTTGGTAATGGTGAAAGTACATAACTCTAGGTTTCAAATCAAGAAATTCAATGGGAAGAACAATTTAGAATTGTGGAAGGTCAAGATGCAGGATTTTCTCATACAACATGGAGTAGCAAAGGCACTTGCAGACAAGTAAAGAGACATGTAACTATGTCAGACTGAGAGTGGGAAGAAATTGATGTGATATCACTAAGTGGTATTCATCTCTGTTTGGTTGATGATGTTTTTTTTAACATCGCCGTAGAGAAAACAACATTAGGATTGTGGACTAATTTGGAAATATTATACATGACTAAATCCTTGACTAACGATATTTTTTTGAAAAGGCAGTTGTACGATTTTCACCTGAAAGAAGGTACAAAAATGGATGACCACTTAAATACCTTCAATACATTTTTATGTCTATTTAATAGCCTCGGAGTATAATTTGAATATGAGGATAAGAAAATTACACTATTGTGTTCTCTGCCCGAGTCACGAGATCACTTTGTTACTTCTATCAAATTTATTTCATCATAAGCTATTGATTTTGATGATATTGTACGAGCTCTATTGTCTAAGGAAATGAGGAGAAGATCTAGTAAATAAACCTAAACAACAGAAGCAATGGTGGTCAAAGGTTGATCTACAGTAAGAGGGAAAAATCAAAGGGGTACATCAAGGTATGAGTCAAAAGGAAAGAAGAATAAGCATAAATTTTGGTTCTATAGAAAATCTGAGCATCTCTACAAGGATTGTTGGAAAAGACAGATGCATCCAAGGAGGACTCCAAAAAAGAAGCAAAGGAAGTTAATTTAGCTTAAACAAGTTCAGGTTCTCGTTCAAGTATGGTTGATGAGGTATTTTCTACTTGTGATGTTTTAAATCAACATCATCATTGGTTATTAGATTCTAGTGCGTCCATCCACATGTGTCTTCATAGAAATTGGTTCTCAACTTACCAATCTATTGATGATGGTGTTGTTTTATGGGAAATGTTTTTTCTTGTTAAATTGTTGGAGTTGGTAGCATCTGAATTAAAATGCATGATGGTTTCATAAGAACATTAACAGATGTAAGGCATGTACCCAAACATAGAAAGAACCAAATATCCTTGGGATTTCTAGATTCTGCTAGTTACATGTGTACAAATCAAGGTGGAATACTTAAGGTGTCCAAAGGCATATTAGTAGTCATGAAGGAAAAGAGGATCGAGAACGTTTATCATATTGAAGGAAGGATAGAAGTAAATCAGGCAGTGGTAGAATATGAATATGAAAGTGACTATGTTCGTTTATGGAATCAACGTTTGGGTCATATGAGTGAGAAAGGGATTAAGGTACTGGTTGATTGTAAGTCACTTCCAAGATTGAAGTTTTTGAATTTGAATTTCTCCAAGTATTGTTTTTTTGGAAAACAATATAGACAAAAGTCTAAAACAGGAAGACATATAAGAAAAGGTATTCTTGATTACATTCATTCAGATGTTTCTTTTCCACCCCCTACAATTTCTTTTGGAGGATCTTCATATTTTGTGACATTTATAGATGATTACTCCAGAAAGGTTTGGATCTATATACTTAAAAGAAAATTTGATGTATTTAATACTTTTACGAAATTCAGAGATTTGGTTGAAAAGAGCACTGGAAGTTCAATCAACTGTTTAATAATGGAAAATGGAGGCGAGTTCACATCTATGGAATTTGAGAACTATCACAAGGAATCTCGGATCGAAAGACATAAGACCACGATTTATACTCCTCATCAAAATGGTGTTGTTGAACACATGAATAATAATATTCTAGAGAGAGAAAGGTTCATGCTCAGTAACTCCAAGTTGCAACAATAATTGTGGGAAGAAGCAGTTCTTACAACGTTCTATCTGATAAATCAGTCACCATCAACTGAAATAAACTGTAAGATTCCATAAGAGGCATGGGCATGTCATTTGTGTGAATTTTCAAATACGAGAATATTTGGTTGTGATGCTTATGGTCTTATTTCTAAAGATCAACGTTCTAATTTAGATCCTAGATCAAATAAATATGTCTTTGTTGGTTATGGTGATGGAGTTAAGGGATACATATTGTGGGATCCTACTTCCCACAAAATCATCATAATAAGAGATGTAGTATTTGATGAATTCTCAATCTTAAAATCATAACTGGTAGATGTTTAAGTGAGAAAAGAACTTGTACCACAAGTTCAAAAAATTCAGTTGGAAACTTAACCATCTTCAGAAAGGGAGGATCATGAATAAGTTCTAGAAGAAGAAGATGAATATGCATAAAATATTTAAGAAACTGAGAATATGCCTCAACCGCCTCTAAGGAGATCTACATGGGTCAAGAATCCTCCTACAACGCATGACGATTATGTTTCATTTGTGGACTTGGTTTCTATTGATGGAGAACCTAGTTGTTTCAAGGAAGGAATTAATATATCTGAAAGTGCTCAATGGAAAAAATCTATGAAAGAATAAATGGATGTCTTAGAGAGGAATAAAACATGGGACCAAGTAGAAATTCCAAAGGACATGAAGGTTGTCGACTGCAAGTGGGTCGAAAAACTAAAAAAAGGAGTTGATGATAAAGTTGAAAGGTATAAAGCAAGACTAGTAGAAAAAGGGTATTCTCAAAAGGAAGGTATTGATTTTCATGAGATATTTTCACTAGTTGTGAAGCTTATTTCAGTTTGTGTTGTGTTAGCACTATTTTATTTACTTGATCTTGAGTTAGAGCAGCGAGATGTTAAAACAACAATTCTACATGGAGATTTATATTACGATATATATATGGAAAAACCAGAATGGTTTGTTCATGATTGCAATAAGATTTTTATTTACAAACTCAAGAAGTCATTTTAAGGCCTGAGACAATCTCTCATGAAATGGTACAAGAAGTTTGATTTCTGCATGATGACCCTAAATTTTACAAGAATTGAATATGATCATTAAGTTTACTTTAAAAAGTTGGAAAATGGCATGTTCATTATTTTGGTGTTATATGTTGACGATATGCTTGTGGATAGTAAAAGTATGGTCGAGATCAACAAGTTAAAGGCTCAGCTGGGTAGGGAGTTTCATATGAAGGATCTAGTAGTAGGAAAAAAAATCTTAGGCATGTAGATACACAGAGACAAGAAAAAATTGTAAGTTGTGGTTATTACAATAGAAGTATGTGGAGAAAATACTTATGAGATTCAATATGAATGATGTGAGACCCATATAGATCCCTTTGGCTTCCTATTTTAATATTTCTTCATTTTTTGTCCTAGTAATGATAGAGAAAAGGATTATATGTCTCATGTACCATATGCTAATGCGGTGGGAAGTTTGATGTATGCGATGGTGAGTACTAGTCAAATATTTCACATGCAGTTGGTGTTATTAGTAGATACATGGATAATCTAGGTAAAGAGCATTGGGCAACAGTCAAATGGGTGCTTCCGTATCTTAGAGGCATAAGTAATTATTCTATCACCTATGATGGTTCCATTGATTCAGTTTGTGGTTATGTAGATTCGTATTTTGTAGGTGACTTGGAAAAAATGATATCCACTTCAATATATGTCTTTACTCTTCCAGGAGGACCTGTTAGTTGGATGTCAAACCTACAAAACATAGTTTCTTTATTGACTACTAAGGGATAATATATGGCTGCTTGACATGCTTTCAAGGAGACAATTTGGTTAAAAGGTTTGTTGGGTGAGTTTGGAAGGATGCACGACAAAGTGAAAGTATTTTTTGATAGTCAAAGTGTTTTTCATTTGACTAACAATCGAGCTTATCAAAGTAAGACAAAACATATTTCTATCAAATACCATTATGTAAGACAGGTTGTTGATGAAGGTGGAGTGGCTCTAGAAAAGGTCCATGCAAAAGTTAATTCTGCAGACATGTTTATGAAACCATTTTTTTTAGAGAGGCTACGATGGTGTTTGACTTATCTTGGCTTGTATTAAAGGTGATGAATTAATGAAGAGCATGATATATAATTTTTTTTCAAGGTGGATATTGTTGGAAACATTCCAACGAATTTCCCCATGCAACCACATGCACATCCATACAGATATATTTAGAATATGCATGCATGCACTCTTTTGTTAACAATTTGTGTAACTCATGGATCTTAATATAAACAACTATATGTAGAATATGCATGCATGAACTCTTATGTTAGCAATTTCTGTAACTCATGGATCTTAATATAATCCGTTTGTCTAATTGTTTGAGATGTTAGAAAAACAAGATCATGGAGAAATAAAATAAAATAAAATGCGGAAATAAAACAAAGAAGATACATAATACAATAGAAACATAGATATACATGATTCACCCAATGTGGGCTATGTCCACCAGAGAAATGGTTAGGTCCGTATTTTTTATTATCCAACAAATGAAATAATACAACCTACAACACACCAATTGTAACTTCCTCTTATTTCTCTCACAGTATCCTCTCTCATAATACAATATTCACAATGATACACAACCACAATACATTTCTCTCATAAAAGAGGGTTTCCTTCTAGGGAAAAAAACTCTAACATAACTTCTCCCATCAGATATGCGACCTTATATTGAATGGTCCATATTTACTATGAAATTACAATATACATTTACAAGGAAATTTTTCCTTCAGGGACTTCGCCCATAAACCCTTGTCGGGGCCCCTATTGCCCCGAAACCCTGCAGGGGGAAAATACCGCCTCGCAACTCCCTAGTGTGGAGGGGTGTATAGTATTCATGGGTAGAAACACAGCTGAAAACAAATACCTGTGAAACAGGAAGATAATAGGGTCCACAACCAACAATCTCCCACTTGGATACTGATTAAAACAACTCCATTTTCGTTATACCTGTTGCACTATACTCCACCTTGGACCTAGAAAATTTATCATCTTCACCTTCATGCTTGAAAACCAATTGAAACTGAGGAGGAAATCAGTTTCTCCTTGGTTACTCCCATTGTTAACATGTGTGCAGGATTCTCTTTACTAGCCTCCATAGCATCAACATACTCTACCTTTTTTGTTGAAAGTGCAATAACCTTTTGCAGTTTTGAAATCCAACTTACTGTTGTTCCATGAATAGTAAAAACATACCCTATGGTTCTCCTCTTGCTATCTTTATCACCTTCCATATATAAATCAACATATCCCTATAGAACATTGTTTGAACCTCCAAAACATAATGCATGAGGAGCAGTTCCTTTCAAATACTTGAGAATCTACTTTAGTGTCTCCCAATGTTATGAGAATCTACTTTACTGTCTCACAATGTTATTTACCTGTATTTTTCATATACCTACTCACAACTCCCACTACATGTGAAATATCTTGCCTTATGAAAACCATCACATCCATCAAGTTGTCAACTGTTGATGAATAAGGGACCCTAGACATGTATTCTATCTCCTCCTGTGTCTTGGGACACATTTCTTTGGTTAATTTGAAATGGCTGGCCAAAGATGTATTAATTGATTTTTCAGTCTACACTCTAAACCTCCCCAACATCTTCCCTATGTACTCACCCTGAGACAATGTCAAATTGTGATTTTTCCTATCTCTTGTTATTCGCATACCCAGGATTTTCTTTGCAACACCCAAATCAATGTATTAGCATTTCCGCACAGAATAGATAAGTCTCGAATATAAGGCAACTACACAAAATTTCAAGGTTATTGTGTAATTGTAAATACAACAAGCGTAGAGGGTTATGGTGAGTCCAGGAAACAACAAGAGAATACAATAATTATATTCAGCGTGTGAATAGATAAAATTCATTATCAAGTGGATTCGGGCATTGGCCTTCACCACGGTTAAAGAAGAGACTATATGAAAAGACTCAAGAGTAAACAAATACATGTACATAGACTCTTTCCCATACACAAAACCTCTCGTTCCATGGCTCACATAGTTGTTAATATCCTTATGTTACAATTTAAGTCCGGAGCTGTAAAAACTTAAAAGGTGTAGTTATGTATAAGTGACACATAGTGGAAATCTAGCCATGGGTTTTTGAACTTGGAAAGAACTCAAAAAGACATGGGACATGTGGTTTAAATATTAACAAATAAAAACAAAAGACGGTACCATAATCTCTTTCGAATCAAAACTAGTAATGCGTAGAAACCTTACTCGATTATACGAAACATTCAACTTCGTACAGGCATGTTGTTGCATCTATATACACCCATAGTTGAGCTCTAAAGAGTAACCATGTCGCAATGAGCTGCGCCATGGAGGGAATATTAGTGAAACAAGGTAAGGAGGTTGAATGCGTTGAGCGTAATGGTGCCTCGAGCCCATCGTTCGGAGTGTAAGGGTGACCCCCCCTACTGCCATGTGAAACCAATGTAGTGGAGAGCCTCTATCGATTAGCTTCCTGGAGTAGCACAACCTAGAGTACATGGTAGGTAAACCAGTTTAAGAGCCTGCCATACCTTTAATTCGATTAAAGAACAACATCAAGTTGTAAATTTTCGAAGTACATTTAACATCCACTATTTCATGGAGCCATCAGATCCATTACATTACCAGTTAGCGGGACTAGGGTCTTGTTAGGACTGGTGTCACATATGTTCGGGTAAGCATATTAACTTTAACAAGTGGTTCCATGAAACATGACTTGGAGAAAGGAACCTTATGCGCTCATGTCTATTGTATGTCTAGGTTAAGACTTTGTATAAATTTACATGGGAACAACGTGATTATATATGTAACACGCATGATACACTCCATCGTGATGGTTAGGTTTATTCCTCCTAGATTAAAAAATAAATTCAATATGATTCGACCTTGATGCACTTTAGAATAGCATAACAAGAATGAGTTATGGCTAGAGATATTCCTTGTAGTTTAGGAGTGAAACTTCATGGCCTACAAGAATAATATAAATGATATGAGAGGATATCATTATAGTTAGAATATCATTTCCTCTCTTATGGATGGATGTATAAATAAAGTTTTTGAAACGAATAAATGAGTCGAGTAACGATTGGCTGAAACCATTAGTGAGACGTATATGGTCATTGACAATAAGACTAATAGATTGCTTCCCCCTTCTTTTCAAAAAAAATTTCTTGTAGAATTTTTTGGGATACATTACATATTTATAAGGCAATTTTTTTTTCTTGGGGCCGTTTGCCCTTTGATCTCCGAGTTGGGGGATGATCCTCTGGACTGTGCAGGGGGCAAGTTTTTTTCATGGAAGGGTGTACATTATGCCATGGTGTACATGAGAGATGCTATATATACGAGCATATCTATAGAAGTGAGAGTGCAATATAGAATGTTGTGAGTGTGTGTGAGAAGGACGCAATAGTGACACATATTGTGTGTATAAGAAGAAAATATAGTTGTATGACTAAGTTAACTATTGTGATTTTTTTTCGCATTGAGTTTCCACATAAATCAATCTGTCAATTGTGTGATTATTGTTCTAACTTTATTTTGCTGCCAAACAAGAAGGGTGGAAGGAATTCTAACGATAGATTCTCTCTGTCGAGGTCGACACCGTCCACGCTCCGTAAAAGGTAATTAAAAAGCTTATCAAAGTGATCGTCTGTAACCGACTCTTCATGTCGTCTGATCGTTGTTGGTTTAACTAGGGAAGGGGAGTTAGTTTCAACTGCAATTTTGTTTGAAACTGTCTCTTTCATGTTCGACAACACAGGTATTCCAACAGAGGACGAACACCTTCAGTAACCACTCACATAGCCAGATCAAAGATCAACACACCGATGTTTTCACGTGGTAAAACCCCTACGGGGAAACATCCACGGCCCCAGCCAACGCGGCCTAGGGAAAGGGAGTTAGTTTCAACTGCAATTTTGTTTGAAACTGTCTCTTTCATAGTCTCAAAACATATGGTTTCATCATTCACGATTCTTTTGCACATAGGAGTGTTCCAGTAATTCTTCATCTCATGACCAGTACGCCCTGGTATTCGTCCTGCTATTAGTGACCAGCTGCAAACACATATAATAAAATTAGTGTTAATGTTATTGGATATCTTTGTTACTTTTAATTTAATATTTGCAGCAGCACTTCAACATGTGATGCCAAGAGAATACTGTCACATAGATCCATATTTATCTAAGATTTATAGCACCGGGCAGCGTGTTGTTCGGTTTTTTATCCGATGGGAAAACATTAGAGTTTAGTGTTATAGAATAAGAGATTTTCCTTTGCCTAAAATCTTTTCTTAGCTTTGTGACAATATTAGAGTAAGTTAGCTCTCTTATTAGTTGGGAATTAGCATCTTCTATGTTTACTAATTAAAGTTATATCCAACTAATTAAAATTTCATTCTAAATTGACTTATAGTCAACCAATTAAAATCATTTTCATTTCATATTCCAAAAACGTTTACAACCATGTTACACAATCCGAAGTGGAGATGGCTTTATCTAATTAAAGGCAGTTTCATTTCATATTCCAAAAAGTTTACAAACACATTACAAAATCTGAAGTGGAGATGGTTTTATCTAATTAAAAACAGTAGTTTACAAACATGTTACACAATCTGAAGTAGAGATGGTTTTATCTAATTAAAAACGATTTCTTATGATATTAAGAAAAAAGTTTACAAACATGTTTCGTATTATTTTGAATATATATATATATATATATATAACTTTTCAAAAGATTTATAAAAAAGTGGAGATGCCTTTATCTTTTATATATCTAAAATTAACATACTTATGAAAAGCTTCTTACTTAATAGAGGATTGAGGATTGGTTAAAGAGAATTTATGAATCAGTAAAAAGATCATTTAGAGGATTGATTAAAGAAAATTAATGAATAAGTAAAAAGATCATTTAGTAGCTTCAATGGCAATGGATTTTTAGATGATTTGAATAACCAATCGAAAATTGGTTGAAGAGGGTTTATGAATCAATAAATAGAAGGATCGTTGTTCAATGGGAGCATGTGGTGGTTGTAATATCCCGCAGACTTACCAAACTTCTTATTCTTTGAGGACGCTTGACTTGGAAGTAACTGGATTTTTATGATGATAAAACTTTTCCTCATTATGCTAAGTTACATGACAAAATGTTTTTTTACGTTGATGTAGACAGGTGTTGCTGACTCAGTTTCCTTTGAGTGTGCAGGGTTTCGACCTTGAGGATGCAGAGGTGATCGGTGGAACTCCCTTGACCTCCGGATTTATGGGCTTATTTGAGTTTGTTTCATTTATGATGATATTGTTTTGTTTTGACAGATATGCTTAGCTGATCTTATGATATGTTGTTGACATGATCTGACATGATGGTTGATGATGCAGGCTGACGATAGCTTGCCGACCAGACTCACATATGGGAGTAAAGGGGCCACACATGAGTTCCGTAGAGATTGAGGGAGAGGCGTGATTAACAGCCCTGCCACAGCCTTACTAGCATCTTTCGCCGTGGCCCTAACCATAGGTTAACGATTACTCCTAGTCTGAGAGGATCCACGATGCCGTGAGGGAAGACTGCGACAGTCGCTCACGATGATTCTATAAGGCCGCTAATAAGGCGTGGGCCCATTCCTTAGGGAGCCCCATTCCCACAAGTTCACCTGGCGTATTATTGACTCCAGGGATTATAGTTCACTAATCCATCGCTTTCAGCGAGTGGCACCATTGGAGTATGTGGTGCATCCTGAAGGCACGTCGCGCAAAGAAATGCAAATCAGCTAGTAGCACCCTTGGAGCACGTGGTATCCCGGCGTGGGCACATCGTGCAACCTGAAGAAAAAGTAAGGCGAGTGGCACTTTGGAGCACGTAGTGCGTCCTGAAGGGCACGTCGCATTGATGATGTTGATGAGGATAAATCTAGATGACCCTAGACCTTAACGCTTGATAAAATTCTAAAAACGACTCCCCAAATTAAACTGTCGCCCTGCTCAAATCAAAACCTAAATTAAAACTCTCTAAGACAAATTTTGACAAGCCCTAAGAAAAGATCCTACACAAAATAAACATAGGGCGTAAACTAAAACCTCCTAGGCACTAAAGTCTTCTTAAAAGTTAAGGGGGTAAAGTAATGAGGAGTTAATTTAAGTGAAACCCATGCATGCCTAAATTATAAAGGAGAATTAAAAATTATTAAAGAGGGGAGTATAAAAATTCAGGGATTTCAAAAAAAAAAAATAAAATAAAAATATTTGTTTTATATATTGAAAAGAATATTACGATTTATCATTTGGGGTTTAACAAAAAATAGCACACAACAATGGAAAGAGAGAAATAAAGAAAAACAGAATAAGGAAACTTGGTATAAGGAAACTTAAAATTGGAAAGTAGAAGACATAGAAAAAAAGGAATCAACATTTAATCACTAAATTTCAGAACTTCATTTAGGAAAGTGATTGTTAATGAGAGGATCTAGAACTTAGGAGAAACTTTCTTAGCGAGCGATTTGGGGAGTGAGAGAATTTAGTCTTTAATTATTAAAAAGAAATTAATTTTGAGAACCCTAGGATGAGTGACACTTGGACGGCGGAGGATTAGAGTTTTCTCATTAAAAATTTAATTAGCTTTAATGATTTCAGGAAAAGAGGTGGGTCTCAAAATTTCTATAAAGGAAAGGGAAAGGAAGGAAGAAAAGGAGGAACGGTTAGTGTAACGTTACGCCGAATCAGGTTTGATGGATTTTCGGTGAGGAGTTGGGTTTATCTCTACCTGTGTTGGAGTGGTAGCTCACCGGAGGCGAGCTGAGACGCCAGTCTATCTCTGGTTCTGTGTGGCCCCTTTGCAGCTCAAATAAGGGGGAAGGCTTGGTGAGTACCCCTAGCGTTTGGCTGGGAGGTACTGCCGTGAGCTTTCTGCGATCGGCGAGCGGTAGCGGCAAGGAGAGCAGACGCGACACGGAGCAATAGTGGACAATGCCTCGAGTTATTCGCCACTGACCTGGTGGGTACGCAATACATTGTTTAAAACAAAAGAAAAATGCTGAGCTGCATATGATTGAGATAATGATGGATAAATTAATTAGGATGATTCTGCCCCCTTGTTATTTTTTGCGTTTTTCGTTATTGTCCATTAATCTGCAACCCTTCTTGGCATTGATGTGTGTCTCGCTGGTCTCCCTTTAAAAAAGAAAAAAGGAGAAAAAATAAATAAACAAAATAATAGATATGTATATTGCAATAGGGGTTGTCGCAACGATTCGATGGCTAAAACTTTTGCGTTGATATCGCCTCAGATTTGATAAAAGGAATTTCTCCTCGCTTTCTGTTGCTGAAAACCTTTCATGATTGGGGCTAAAACCTCGTTGATGCTGATTTTCTGCGCTTTTTATGTGGGTTATCACAGTGAAATTCCATCTCTTTCTGCTCTGTCTCGCATTATTTGTATTATACATTCCTGCGTTCTATATCCTGCGTTGGGAGTGGCATAATTCCACAACTTCTCTTAGCTCAGTGCCCTTCTTCCCTTGAGCTCAGAATTCTCCCTCTGCGCTTGGGGTTTCTCTCAGCTTGTCATTGGCCCCCGAATTTTTCTGTGCGTCTTGATTAAATGCCTCTGTCAGCTCTTGGGATTTCGTTTTGGCATATTGGAGTCTCAAGGGTATTCTTAATTCTGGTTTCGTCTCTGCATACAAGGATTCGGTGGCATTTTGCATGGTCTCATGGATTTCAGTATTTGCCTTTATTTTACATATGCCCTGCAATCGTTTGGCCCTTCCCTTCGAAATTTGTTGATGTGATTGATTAATAATGTCCTGAAGTTGATGGAAATCGTATTTACAATAATTTTCGTTGCAGCAAATGAGTAAAACGAGATCTGGAATTTTTTTATATAAATTAAATTCAAGGCCTCGCTAATGTTGTTTGAGACAAGCTCTAGGTGATTTGGGCGGGAGGGATCTGCCACAGGTGGCGCAATCAACCAAGGGATGGTTTTAAATCCTTGTTAACACTGTGCCTTCTGGCAGCCAACATAAATATCTGCTACAGTAACAGAATCGCCCTCAACACTCTCCGTAACTGCTCGCCTTGCACCTGAAATAAAACCTTTTAATTCATTACATTACGCTAGCATGCTGCACATTAGTAAAGGGAATTACTATGCCACTGTCAGAAAGGTTCAGACTGAGTTGTTTCCCAGCACCGTTTACGTGCGTTAGTTGTCCTTCGGTGAGTGATAGTGTGCAGGCATCCACGGCCGCCAGCTATCTCCTTGCTATTTTCTTGTCCTCGAAATTCCTTCCCTGCCTCTAGAAAAGCCCGAGTAAAGCTCTGTTGGGTCCAAGATAACTGTACTACTGATGTTTTCCTTGCCTGTCCAGATCGCCTTGTCCCCCACTCGTATGTCCTTTGAGTTTCTGTAATGGGCGATATTAATATTTGTTTAATAGAATAGGTTAATACTAGACTAAGCGCATTGTTAATATTGTTAACCCACCTGGTAAATGCTTGACCGATTTGCAATGTTACTATATGTAAGGTGAAATGTTAAATAATGATGTTGAACGAAAGGTTTATATTGGAACAACAAGTTTGATATCTTATTTTGTTACGATGATATGAAAGGAGTAGCTCCTTGAAATTAAAGACAATTCATCTCCTGTTATTTAAATTTAGATATTATCATTAAATCTTAATCATTGCATTTCTTAATCTTCACATGTTTAAAGTATATAGTTATTTTAGAAATTTAGAATTCTATTATTAAATGGATCTCATTTGTTTTAACTTTGAATATCATGGCAAAATACATTCATGTAGATTTTCATTACTAGAAAGGGTATGAGTGGGTTTGGAGGATAAGTTGGATTGGTCATTTGATGTTTAACTATTATCTTAAAATATATATATATATATCAAACTCGATTTTACTTATCCAATAATAACTTATTTTAATTCTTTGAATCAAATATTTGGACTCCCTAAGAATGAAATTTGTTAATATATTATTGATGCTTAATTCATTTTCCTTATAGTTTACATAGATTTGGATTCCCAAAACTCGATTGTTTTATTCAGTAATGATGCTTCTGCCTAATTTCTAATATGTTGATAGTTTATTTATGCAACGTGTAAGATTCACTTCTTCCTTTTATACACATATAAGGAAAATGAAAGTAAAATATTTTAAAGGTGATTAAAATATTTAAATGATACGGTACTGAATATGAGAGATGCGAAGTTGTTTTATACACCTATAAAGAAAATGAAATTAAAATATTTCAAAATTAATTAAACGAGCACAGCCACATAATTGACATCTTTAATTGATGGATATCTTAATTATGGTAAATTGTAAGGTGGATAGTTGTCATTGTCATTTAAACTTTATCATATTACAAGATTGCCCGTTTTAAAACTATGGTGTATGATGTATTTTCAATTGATGATTCCAATAATCATGTTTCTATTTCCATATAGTGACCTCTTAAATTAATGGCTATTTTAATTATTGTTATTTAAAATTGATAGGGGTCACATCCAAATATGCCCTTTTACTTTCTTAATACAAAATTCATTTTCTAGACTGTCGTGTTAACTTATGATGTATGTTGTTGTTTTACCATTTGATATTACCTATAAGTATGATGTCATCTTTTAGTGCATTGATATCCTTAGTGAATGATTTAATCTTTTGTAAGGTCATTATGAATTTAGCGGTTGTAGCATACGAGCAGTATGATAATCATGACATAATGATAGATGGTTAATGTTTCTTGACAGAGTTATTGTCACTTTTATTTGTTGTTAATAACATACGTGGTTCAATAACCTGGAATTGCGTAACATAATTACCCAAGTTAGTATATCAGGATGGTTGTTCTATAGATATTGTGAGTCCTTGTCATTGCCTTTGCGCCTTCTGTCATTAATTGTTCTTCTACTCATGTTGTACATCGATTGTGACTGGCTATTGCTTGGTATGTTGTGTCGGGTGGGATGTAGACACCTCCATGCCCTCAGAACAGTTGGCAGGAGCCTTGAGACCTAAATGGTTAAAATCGATGGGGAACCTGGGCTTGAGCGTTGTGTCTTGGAGGTCCTGTAACTCCTTGCAGGGTAGGATGGGCGGGGTGGTCAGTTTTACTTTTGTCGTTAACGTTTGCGCTAAAGCACCTTTGCCTCATGGTCGAATAATAAAAAGAAAAAGAAAAAAAATTTTGCACCCTCAGTATACTAGAATGGTTGTCCTAACGAGGCGGTTCGTTACATATATATATATATAACTTTTCAAAAAGATTTATAAAAAGTGGAGATGCCTTTTATCTTTATATATCTAAAAATTAACATACTTATGAAAAAGCTTCTTTACTTTAATAGAGGATTGATAAAAGAGAATTTATGAATTAGTAAAAAGATCATTTAGAGAATTGAGGATTGATTAAAGAAAATTAATGAATAAGTAAAAAGATCATTTAGTAGGTTCAATGGCAATGGATTTTTAGATGATTTGAATAACCAATCGAAAATTGGCTGAAGAGGGTTTATGAATCAATAAATAGAAGGATCGTTGTTCAATGGGAGCATGTGGTGGTTAAGGTATTAAAATTCTTGTTCATTGTTAGATTCACAATCATTGGAGGTATTAATGGAAATTGGGCAATACTGTGTAGAACCCTGTTGAATCCGATTTGGCGGACAGATTGCTTTCGAACACTGTTACATTGATTTCTCAAAGGCTTAATTGATTTGGACCCAATTGGTAATGTTTCATCTTCATTCAGAGTTTCAAATAAACAGAAGCTTCTCTTTGTTTTTGTTGCTTAATCGCATATGCAGATTAATAATATAGTAGCACTATGTATATACGAAATCAGACCTGGATTATCTGATCAATGAAATGTTGAAGGCTATGAACTTGTGCCTGGAGGCGACAATGTGAATTTAATGATCCATCACATGATTGATTTCGTAAATACCGAGAGAACAAGAAAGTTTGTCTTGCCCAACAATTTGACCATTCGAAGGCAAGAAGATGAAAAGCCTCGGCCAAAGAACTTGCCAATCAGAGACGTCATCAGAAATCCAATCTGCACAAACTATTGCCAATCAGAGACACCATGAGACATCCAATCCTTCACGATCTATGGAGGACTGCTGTTGTCGGAGAGATGTCCTTTTCTAGATCCAAAGATTATCCACTATATATAATAGGCGGAGGCATTGTAAATCATAGGTCCGCAGGAAAATCCATTCAGATCGAAAATGGTAAGAAAAATCGATCAAATCAGATCAGAGTGGTTTTCAGGTGTCCAATTAGAGGCACAGATGGCCATTGACAAAGGACAGAAAATCCGAGAGACAGGCAGATTCTCAAAACATCTAGGGTGTAACGACGGGTTTCGAGACATGTTTTGGAAGTGTGTCATCCTTTACCTTCGATGTAATTAAAAGAAGCTATTTTATCTTCAAAAAAATTGTTTTTTAGGTTTTTAATAAAACAATACAGTTACAGTCGAACCAGACGTATTCTTTCCATATAATTTTAATATACAATCGGTCAATATAAAATATAGAAAAAATAGTAATTAAAATAAAGAATGTACAAATTTTTATATATCAAAATTAGAGTTTATATATGACATGATTAAAACTTAACATTATATTAGGAGATTTACATATTGCATAATAATATTTATAAATGTAAGTAAACAAATTTGAATTCAAATTTATATCTTTAAACATTTAAGACTTTTTTAAATATCATAATATTTAAATATTTAAATTTATATGATCAATTATTTTATTTTTTTAAATGAAAAAACAATAAAATCAAAATCAATGATAATTTCATGATTAAACAAATATATCAGTCTTGAACATTATTTGACTTGTTTATATTGGAATATTGTACTAGAAAGAAAACATGTTATTTTCTATTATTTACATAATAATGTGTTATTGATAATAAAATAAATTTTTAATATAAATAAAATAAAGATAATATTATTTCTATTATTTACATAACACTGTGTTATTGATAATAAAATAAAATTTTAATATAAATAAAATAAATATAATAGTAATAAAGATATAGCTATCACATTTAATGGTGAAAATTTTGAGGTAATTTCTTAACAATAGTTTTGTGTCTTATAATTTTTTTTAAAATCTTGAAAAAAAAATTCATAGTTCACAAAAATTATTATTAGAGAAACAATGAGTTAAATACAAATTCCTTATTTTATGATAATAGAAAAAAGAACTTATGGGTACAAATAGATTATGTAAGAAGATTGCAAAACTCGAAATAAGAGTTACTTGGGTAATACTATAGAATGGGGAATTGAAGAAGAAGATTTAGAATTTGTATAAAAGAAGTCGGGTAATATTTCTGTGAGAAAATGAGATTCTATCAACTTTTTTGTTAACCAAATATAAACATAACTATTAGTTTTGTAAAGCAAAGTACCCTATAAGATATACTGTAATCCAACGATTACATTTGCATAGTGAAGAACACTTAAGAAATGAGAATGTAAATCGACTCCTCAAGCGAGACAACACCTAGAGGTCGCGGAAGCAAAGACACGCTTCGTTCAAATTAATCAATGAAAATTATAATGTATATATAAGGTGCCATACCATTTGAAACAATTTGAAATGGTTGGAGCCAACCTCAACTAATTCTCCATTATTTATAAGTCTCCCCTTTAATGGAGAAATCATTGACATCCACACCTAACATCTCTCTTAATAGTTCAAATTTGATCTTGCCAAGAGGCTCAGTGAAAATATTAGCAACATTTTCACTAGTATTACAATACATTAAAGTAATGTCATTAGACTACATTTTTTTCTTGAACAAAATGGAACTAAGTATCAACATGGTTTTTCCTTGAATGATAAACTGGATTATTTGCCAACTTGATTGAGCTATGGTTATCACATTTGATTATCGTAGCTTTCCTTTGTTCTTCTCCAACATCTTGAAGTAGTCTTTTTGACCAAACAATTTCACAAGTTGCTCCACACAATGCTTTATATTCTCTCTCACTCGACGACAAAGATATACTAGGTTGTTTCTTACTGCTCCATGAAACAATCATGAATCCAATGCCAAAGGCATATCCTGTAGTAGATCTTTGATCATTCAGATTGCCAGCCCAGTCTGAATCTAAGTAACTTAGCATCTCAACATCGAATGAATCAGTATATTTAATATCATAATCGGTTGTGCCTTTGAGATACCTGAGTACTCATTTTTCTAGATTCCAATGGCGTTCTAGAGGTTTAGCCATAAAATGAATTTACACACTAACATAGTATGATATCTCAGGATTGGTTGTAGGGAGATAGTTCAAAATTCCCACCATATGTCTATACACTATATCATTTACCTCCTTCGAACCATCATCACAGTAAAGTTTTGTGTTCTACTGTATTGGAACATAAGAAACTTTACACTGATCCATTTTAAACTTATTAAGTACTTCTCTGACATATTTACCTTGAGACACAAAGGTTTGAACATCATTTCTCCAAACTTCAAGACTGAGGCAGTAATGTTACTCACCTAGATATTTCATTTCAAATACCTATGACATCTACTTCTTAATTCCACTATTCAATTTTTATGAATTTCCTCTAATAATTAAATCAACAAAATATAAGGAAATCAATACAACATGCCACTTTTTATCAAATTTGGTATACATATTTGGATAATTTTTTATCCTGATAAAACCGTGGTGAATAAAGAAGGAATCTATCTTCTCATACCATGACCTAGGTGGTTGTTCAAGTCCATACAATGCTTTCTTTCACTTACACACTAAATGTTCCTAGCCACTTTTCACAAACCCCTCTAGTTGAGTAAGGTAAACCTCCTCCTTTAACTCACCATTCAGAAAAGTAGACTTTACATCTAATTGGTGAAGCTTCCAATGGTATTTTGTAGCTAGTGCAATTAACATTCTTATAGTGTTTAATTTAGCTACTCGTGCAAATGTTTTTTCATAATCAATGCCCTCTTTCTGTGAATACCCTTTTGCCACCAATACAGATTTATATTTATATATACTACCATATGATTTGAATTTAGGTTTGTATATCCATTTACATCCTATGGGATTTCTATCTTTACGCAATTCAGTCAATTCCCAAGTTGTGTTTTTCATTATAGAGTCATATTCTTCCTCCATTGATTTTCTCCACTCTTAATGTTCATTAGCTTCATTAAAACTCATGGGTTCTATGACATATGAAATATTACTCATTAGTGAATAATCTTTATACTTTTCAGGTGGACGAATGTGTCGTCAAGATCTTCTCAATTGATTGGTGACTTCTTCTCTGTTTTGTGAAGATTCTTCTTCACTGTTGGATGTATCCATGTCACTGGGTGCCTTTTCCTGTTGTTGTTTCTCTTCTTTGGCCTCCTCATCTTCAACAAGTACCTTCCATCCCTCATGATTTTTGTCTTCATTGTTTCCTTCTGCATGTTCATGGAAGATTACATTTCTACTTGCAAACACTTTGTGAGTATATGGATCAAACAATTTATATGTTTCAAATTTTAAACAATACGCTATAAAAATACATTTGATGGCTTTAGCATCAAGATTATTCCTTCTATTGACCTTGTCTGCATTGGTCAAAAAACATCAATGTGCACTAGTTCTAATAGATCACTTTTTCTCCTATCAGGATTAGAGGGGAATTCATCTCTGTGCATCTTTCCTAATGCACAACCTTCACAAGGAACATACTCATTCTTTAACATAGGGAGTCTTTCAACCATACCTTTTTTTTTTTAGTAACAACAAATCATGATAATTAATGTGACCATACCTTTGGTGCAAAAGAGTTTCTGTAGGCATAGTTGTAGAAGTCAATGCTTGATGATTCTTGTTGGTGACATCAAATTTGTACAGACCTCCAACTCTGACTCCTAAGAAAACAGTTATGTAATGATCCCGCAAGTCCTTCACTATACAATGTGTCTTGAAGAATTCAACCTTCAAATTATGATATCTAATTGTGGAAACATAAATCAAGTTTTTCTTTATCCAAGGGACATACACAACATTGTGAATGTGTCTAACAGTACCATTCGAAAGTGTTATTGGAATATCTCCATATCTCTTGATCTGATAAAAATGATCATATCCAAGATAAATATGGGCACCATTATGTATTTCTTTAAAGTTTGTATACCAATTATTGTTACATGTCATGTGAATTGAAGCTCCAGAATCAGCAAACCATACATCAATATCACCAGTTTCAATAGATAGTGCATCATTAGACACAATCAATTTGAGATCTTTTGAATCAATATTCGGGTTTTCTTGTGCAAAATGTCGTGAATGTTTTCTATTTGTAAGCCTAGCCTCATCATCATTTTTCTTCTTATAACATTCTCTAGCAAGATGTCGAGTCCTACCACAATAGAAGCACTTAGTGTCATTTATATTTGATGGAATATGTTGATTTGGATTTGGAAATGACTTCCTCTCAAATGAACTTCCTCCTCTGCCTCCTTCTCGTAGTTTCCATTTGGGAAAACTCTTATTTGTCCATAGTGCTAACTCTGAATTATGAGGCTTCAAATTTGCACGCCTCTCTTCCTCTTGAAACAATATACCTTTCATTTCGTCAAAAGTAGGAGCTTTCTCCCTCACTGCAAGGTCTATTATAAACATTTGATAGTCCTCTAGCATTCCATTTAGGGAAATTGTGACAAGATCAATGTTTGACAATTTTTCTCCTATATCTCCCAACTTATCTTTCATTTCTTTAATTCGCCCAAGAAAAGAACTAACGGACACATTTATATCCATTTTAATACTTAGCAATTTACTCTCTAGGAAAAGAATGTGATTTGTATTATTAGTTTGATACAGATCTTTAAGTAATTTCCAAGTTTCACTGGAAGTCTTAGCATCTCTAATATGTAGAATTATGTTATCTTTAACATACATTCTCAACAATACCTTGGATTTATTCTCTCGCTTATCCCAATCTAGGATTGTTGTCACTGTCTCACCTTCAGTCGCATTGGGTCGCGCTTCATCTCCTTTCGCGATCATCTATATGCCATAACCTTCCATCAAGATTTGCATTTTGAATTTTCAATTGATGAAATTTGAGTCATCTAACTTGTTGGTTTCATTGAGGTATGTTTCTGCCAACAGAATCAACATCCTTCCAAAATTATTCATGCAACAACCTTGCAGAAAATTCAAAACAACTACTCGAACGCAAGAACGACAAATTTACGAGGGCAATCTTGATGAACAGCGATCTCCACAATCTTTTTTAAGCGCATGAGTGATGACACCAGAAACTAGCCCCCATGACTTGTCCAATGATGGTATTGCTAATATTGCCAATCCTCCGATCGTTCTCCAACCATACTTCAAAGAGGGAAGCGTGCATCGAGAGGCAATGGTTGAATGCAGGGGGTATCGCGGGTATAAAATGCAAATAAGTCCCGCTTGAATAAATGTGAAGGAATAAATTACTGGGAATGGATGCACAACTTCACCTTTTGTCCAACCAAATGATAAATGTGAAGGAATAAATGACTGGGAATGGATGCACAACTTCACCTTTTGTCCAATCAAATGATAAATGTGAAGTAATAAATGACTCGGAACGGATGCACAACTTCACCTTTTGTCCAATCAAATGATAAATGTGAAGTAATAAATGACTCGGAACGGATGCACAACTTCACCTTTTGTCCAATCAAATGATAGGATCAAGCTGGGTTCGCCTAATCCAATAGAGGAAGAAGGTCCGTCAATAACAATTTTCGACACGCATTTTCCATAAATTCTCTGATAATGCACTCCCCTCCCACCCTCTATATACAAGGTGGGAGGGGGGTGCATTATTAGAGAATTTATATAGAGGGTGGGAGGGGCGGCATTATTAGAGAATTTATAATATAAATTCTCTAATAATGCACCCCCTCCCACCCATATAGAGGGTGGGAGGGGCGAGCATTATTAGAGAA
>SNQJ01S0023498.1:60754-71732 GCA_010110895.2 Picea sitchensis | reverse complement strand
CATTAATTTTCTTTAATCAATCCTCAATTCTCTAAATGATCTTTTTACTAATTCATAAATTCTCTTTAACCAATCCTCAATCCTCTATTAAGTAAAGAAGCTTTTCATAAGTATGTTAATTTTAGATATATAAAAGATAAAGGCATCTCCACTTTTTTATAAATCTTTTGAAAAGTTATATATATATATATATGTAACGAACCGCCTCGTTAGGACAACCATTCTAGTATACAGGTGCAAATTTTTTCTTTTTCTTTTTGTGTTACGACCATAGGCAAAGGTGCACAACGCAAACATTTAGCGACAAAAGTAAAACTGACCACCCGCCCGTCCTACCCTGCAAGGTTAGGACCTCCAAGACACATAATCAACGGTCAAGCCCAGGTTCCCATCGATTTTAACCATTTAAGGTCTCAGGGCTCGCAACTGTTCTGAGGAGCATGGAGGTGTCTACATCCCACCCGACACAACATACCAAGCAACCAACTGATCACAATCGATGTACAACATGAATTAGAAGAACAATTGCGCCCCTGACAGAAGGCGCAAAAGGCGCGTGACAAGGACTCACATTATCTAAAGAACAACCACCCGGATAGACTAACTGGGTAATTTAAGGTACTTAATTCCAGGTTATCGCACCACGTATGTTATTAACAACAAATAAAAGTGACAATAACTCTGTCAAGAAACATTAACCATCTATCATTATGTCATGATTATCATACTGCTCGTATGCTACAACCGCTAAATTCATAATGACCTTACAAGATTAAATCATTCACTAAGGTCTAATATCAATGCACTAAAGATGACATCATACTTATAGGTAATATCAAATGGGAAAACAACAACATACATCATAAGTTAACACGACAATCTAAAATAATGAATTTTAATGACAAAAGTAAAAAGGGCATATTGGGATGTGACCCCTATCAATTTTTAAATAACAATAATTAAAATAGCCATTAATTTAAGAGGTCACTATATGGAAATAGCAACATGATTATTGGAACTCATCAATTGAAAGTACATCATACACCATAGTTTTAAAACGGGCAATCTTGTAATATGATAAAGTTTAAATGACAATGACAACTATCCACCTTACAATCTACAATAAATTAAGATATCCATCAATTAAAGATGTCAATTATGTGGCTGTGCTCGTTTAATTAATTTTGAAATATTTTAATTTCATTTTCTTTATAGGTGTATAAAACAACTTCGCATCTCTCATATTCAGTACCATATCATTTAAATATTTTAATCACCTTTAAAATATTTTACTTTCATTTTCCTTATATGTGTATAAATTGAAGAAGTGAATCTTACACGTTGCATAAATAAACTATCAACATATTAGAAATTAGGCAGAAGCATCATTACTGAATAAAACAATCGAGTTTTGGGAATCCAAATCTATGTAAACTATAAGGAAAATGAATTAAGCATCAATAATATATTAACAAATTTCATTCTTCGGGAGTCCAAATATTTGATTCAAAGAATTAAAATAAGTTATTATTGGATAAGTAAAATCGAGTTTGATATATATATATATATTTTAAGATAATGGTTAAACATCAAATGACCAATCCAACTTATCCTCCAAACCCCACTCATACCCTTTCTAGTAATGAAAAATCTACATGAATGTATTTTGCCATGATATTCAAAGTTAAAACAAATGAGATCCATTTAATAATAGAATTCTAAATTTCTAAAATAACTATATACTTTAAACATGTGAAGATTAAGAAATGCAATGATTAAGATTTAATGATAATATCTAAATTTAAATAACAGGAGATGAATTGTCTTTAATTTCAAAAAGAAGCTACTCCTTTCATATCATCGTAACAAATAAGATATCAAACTTGTTCCAATATAAACCTTTCGTTCAACATCATTATTTAACATTTCACCTTACATATAGTAACATTGCAAATCGGTCAAGCATTTACCAGGCGGGTTAACAATATTAACAATGCGCTTAGTCTAGTATTAACCTATTCTATTAAACAAATATTAATATCGCCCATTACAGAAACTCAAAGGACATACGAGTGGGGGACAAGGCGATCTGGACAGGCAAGGAAAACATCAGTAGTACAGTTATCTTGGACCCAACAGAGCTTTACTCGGGCTTTTCTAGAGGAAGGGAAGGAATTTTGAGGACAAGAAATAGCAAGGAGACAGCTGGCGGCCGTGGATGCCTGCACACTATCACTCACCGAAGGACAACTAACGCACGTAAACGGTGCTGGGAAACAACTCAGTCTGAACCTTTCTGACAGTGGCATAGTAATTCCCTTTACTAATGTGCAGCATGCTAGCGTAATGTAATGAATTAAAAGGTTTTATTTCAGGTGCAAGGCGAGCAGTTACGGAGAGTGTTGAGGGCGATTCTGTTACTGTAGCAGATATTTATGTTGGCTGCCAGAAGGCACAGTGTTAACAAGGATTTAAAACCATCCCACGCCCAGATTTGATGCGCCACCTGTGTAGATCCCTCCCCGCCCAAATCACCTAGGAAACTTGTCTCAAACAGACATTAGCAGGGGGGAAACGTAATTTAATTTATATAAAAAAAATTCCAGATCTCGTTTTACTCATTTGCTGCCACGAAAATTATTGTAAATACGATTTCCATCAACTTCAGGACATTATTAATCAATCACATCAACAAATTTCGAAGGGAAGGGCCAAACGATTGCAGGAACGCAAATAAAGGAACGAAATACACACGAAATCACAGACACGCCACAAAGGAAACGAAATGCCACCGAATCCTTGTATGCAGAGACGAAACCAGAATTCAGAATACCCTTGAGACTCCAATGTGCCAAACGAATCCCAAGACGGCAGAGGCATTTAATCAAGACGCACAGAAAAATTCGAGGGCCAACGACAAGCTGAGAGAAACACCAAGCGCAGAAGGAGAATTCTGAGCTCAAGGGAAGAAGGGCACTGAGCTAAGAGACTGAAAGTTGTGGAGTATACTCCTCCCAACGCAGGGATATAGAACGCAAGGAGGTATATAAAAAAAAATAATACGCAGAGACAAACACAGAAAGAATGCCAGAATTTCACCCCCAAACGCAGAGTAACCCCACATAAAAACGCAGAAAAATCACTGTCAACACAGGGATTTTTAACCCCCAATCGCAGAAAGGTTTCAACAACAGAAAGCAGAGAAATTCCTTTTATCAAATCTGAGGCGATATCAACGCAAAATTTTTAGCCATCGAATCGTTGCGACAACCCCTATTGCAATATACATATCTATTATTTTGTTTATTTATTTTTTTCTCCTTTTTTTTCTTTTTTAAAGGAGACCACGCCGAGACACACATCAATGCCAAGAAGGGTTGCAGATTAATGGACAATAACGAAAAACGCAAAAAATAACAAGGGGGCAGAATCATCCTAATTAATTTATCCATCATTATCTCAATCATATGCAACTCAACATTTTTCTTTTTGTTTAAACAATGTATTGCGTACCTGGATCTGGTGGCGAATAACTCGAAGGCATTGTCCCGCACTATTGCTCTGTGCCGCGNTCATGAGTGGGAAGGAACTTCTTACAGAGGTAGAGAAGAAGGAAGATCCACAATTCTTTGTGGTCAGGAAACCGAGGATTGTTCTGACTAGCACAAGAGTGGATGATTTACCAGATGAGATTCAGGAACTGCTGGAAGAGTTCGCAGACATCGTTGTGGATGAATTACCTCGTTCATTGCCACCGATGAGGAGTGTGAGTCACCATATAGACCTCATACCACGAGCAAGTTTGCCGAACAAAGCTGCATATAGGTTGACACCGCAAGAAAACGAGGAGGTTAAGAGACAGGTCCAAGAGTTATTGGACAAAGGATTAGTCAGGGAAAGCTTGACCCCATGTGATGTCCCAATAGTCCTCAGTCCGAAGAAAGACGGAGGTTGGAGAATGTGTATTGATTCGAGGGCGATCAACAATATAACCATTAGATACAGGTTTCCATTGCCAAGGATGGATGATCTGATGGATTTCCTGAGCGGGGAAAAGTATTTTTCAAAGATAGATTTGAAAAGTGGATATCACCAGATTCGCATGAGAGAAGGCGATGAGTGGAAGAAAGCCTTCAAAACCAATGAAGGACTGTATGAATGGCTAGTCATGTCGTTTGGCTTGACGAATGCGCCGAGTACGTTTATGAGGTTGATGAATGAAATCCTGAGGGAATTCATCGGAAAGTTTGTCGTTGTATATCTGGACGATATATTGATTCTCAGCAAGACAAAGGCTGAACATTTGAAGCATTTGGCCATTGTGATGAGGAAGCTACAACAGGAGAAGTTGTTGATCAATATGAAGAAGTGCTCATTTATGAAGACAAAACTCATTTATTTGGGGTTTGTTATTTCAGCGAATGAGTTGAAGATGGATCCGGATAAGGTAGAAGTGATCAAGAATTGGCCATCACCGAGAAATATTTTCGAGGTGAGGAGTTTTCATGGTTTGGCTAGTTTCTACTGAAAGTTCATCAGAAATTTCAGTGGAATTAGCGCAGCGATGATTGACACAGTAAATCAGCGACATAAGTCTTTTCATTGGACAACAGAGGCTGAGAAGAGATTCAATCTGTTGAAGCAGAAGATCACGGAACAACCGGTGTTGGTGTTGTCAGATTTCCAGAAGACATTTCAGGTGAAATGTGATGCAAGTGGGTTTTCCATAGGAGCGGTCTTGAGTCAGGAAGACAGACCGGTTGCATATTTTAGCGAGAAGCTCGATGACGCGAAACTGAAGTAATCCAGTTATGATAAGGAATTCTATGCTATCATATAGGCACTGAAGAAGTGGAGGCATTACTTGATCCCGAAAGAATTTGTTTTGTATAGTGATAATCATGCATTGTAGTTTGTGACTCAATAGGAAAAGTTGAATCAGAAACATGCCAAATGGGTAGAGTATATGCAGAATTTCACATTTGTGATTAAGCACATTTCAGGAACTGCTAACAAAGTGGTTGATGCTTTGAGCAGGAAGTGTCTGTTGCTGCAGGAATTTCGAGTCAAAACCTTGGGTTTTGAAAATCTCAGGAAGCATATGAACATCTCAGAACCCAGTTCTCAGAGATAGAAGCCCTTGGATAGACTATATGATCCAGGAAGGATTGTTGTTCAGAGGCAATCAACTGTGTATTCCAAAATGCTCCATGAGGGAGAACCTATTGAAGGAGAAACACAGTGGTGGATTGGCAGGACATTTTGGCCATGACAAAACATTCAGGATTGGAAGTTGAGCGAATCATATTTTTTGTCGGGAATGCGAGAATATGTCAAGAGGTTTGTTGACAGATGTCGGGTTTTCCAGCATTCGAAGTGGAGAAAGAAGAATGTAGGTTTTTATCAGCCATTGCCCATACCAGAGAGGCCATGGGAGGCGATTAGTATGGATTTTGTATTAGGGTTGCCGAGGACCCAAAGAGGTGTTGATTCCATCTTTGTGGTGGTGGACAGGTTTTCTAAGATGACACATTTTATCCCATGCCAGAAGACCAGCGATGCGACTCACATCGCAAATCTATTTTTCAAGGAGGTCATTCGACTTCATGGATTCTCGAAGAGCATAGTTTCGGACAGGGATACTAAATTCATAGGGAATTTTTGGAGGACCTTATGGAGGAAGCTAGGAACTAAATTGGCGTTTAGTTCAGATTATCATCCTCAGACGGATGGGCAGACAGAAGTGGTCAACAAAAGTCTGGGAGACTTGCTAAGAAGCTTGGTGACAGAGCACCATAGCAACTGGGATAACATATTGGCACAGGCAGAGTTTGCATACAATGATTCAGTGAATCAGAGCATAGGGAAAAGTCTGTTTCAGGTTGTATATGGGATGCAACCGAGAGGAGTTTCTGAATTAAGGGATTCAGAACCGACTGCTACTAGCAGTGCTAGTGCAGAGGAATTCGTTGAGGCGATGAAATAACTTCACAACAGGGTGAAGCAGCAACTGATAGATTCAAATCAAGAGTATAAGCGCAAAGCAGATCAACACCGGAGACAACTTCAGTTTGAATTTGGTGATCTAGTTCTAGAACATTTGAGGAAGGAAAGGTTCCCAAGGGGAACATACAACAAATTGAAAATGAAGAAAATCGGACCACGCGAGGTCTTGAGAAAATTCGGACAAAATGCTTATGAAATCAAATTGTCGGATGGCATCGGAATATCTCCGATATTCAACATCGCAGATTTATACCCATACAGGGCTGGAGAAGCAGAGACTGCAACTGAGCAACCAATCATCCAGTGGGAGAAGCAGATGTCGATAGCAAAGAAGCCGTAGATGAAGTGCATACTGGACAAGAGAGTAGGTAAGAAGACGAGGCGAAATAAATATTTTGAGTATCTGGTCAAATGGAAGAATCACCCAGTGGAAGATGCCAGCTGGGAGAGAAAAACAGTGATACAGAAGCATGGAAATACCGTGCAGAATCTCATTGACAAGAGCCCATGAAAGTTTTCAAGACGAGGAGTATGATGCAGGAGCATCGCCAACTCATCAAGTGAGCCAGCGTGGAAGCGAAAGACAACTGGACAACGCCAACACAAATTTTGAAAACACCTTGATATTATTGTGCAAACATTAATGTTTGGATTTAATGAAGCGCACTTTGTATATTGTATTGGACCTTGAGCGGATATCTCTCGTCCTTAGGAAGATAGACGACATTTAATATAGTTAATGCTAGTAGGTAGGAATTTAATTTAGATTTGATAGCTTTAGCGTCGAAGAGTGAAAACAGATATAGAGACACCCTCCTTTGTACATGGTAACATTAAGCAGCATAAGCATTCAGAAGAAGCAGAAGAGCAAACAAAGAAGTGTATGAAGAACACCCATGTACAGACATTTGAATTAATAAGAAGAAATCTTTGATTCAAATTCATGGTTTTGTGTTGTTTCTCTGCGTATTGATGTTATGCTCATGAATGTTTGCTTCCTGCTATACATTTTCTTTTATATGTTGTGTATGTGATTTCATGGTGAGATTAAAGTCTGAGAGGAAGGAGGAATTAGTTTCAATTGTTTCTCTATTCTGAGTCAGAGAATTCGTGCAAGGAATGCAATTGAATTGTCCGCAAGGAGTGCGTTGACAGAAGGGTTCAGATAGAGATAACTTTTTTTCTAAGTTCCCAGAATCCCAGTTGAATAGGGGAGCCATGCAAGGAGTGTGCAGGCCAAGTTAAAACTCAGAGCTGCGATTCTAAGCAAAAGGAATTAAGACTGTTGTTGCAGGTGTGTGCAGAGTCGAAGCTTCCACACTTAGACATTGTTGAAGATTTGCCGCAAGGAGTACGTGCAAGAATTTTCTAAAGAGACTCGAAAGTTGTGAGAAAATCTCAGGAAGAATAGGCCTTCAAATTCGTTGAAGGATGAAGCAGGAAAGCTGAGCCTTGATAGCTGAAAGGAGTGTCGCAGTTTTGCGCGCTGGGTGATGAGTTCTGTGGAAGAGTGTCTCATCATTTCGTAGATTTCATTTGGAAGGGACGGACGGTCGAAATCCTCCGAGGATATTTTCGAGGATCCGGGGATCGTTAGATCTCCCAGAGGTGCGAGAAAGTTACAGCGCAAGTGTGGAGAGGCTAGAAGTAAAGAAGAGCAGATTCGTTGATCCAAGTCCATCAGGGTCGTTGGATTGATCGTGGAATTTCCTATCGGATTTTCGCGAGGAAAGAGTCAGGGATTTGGTCACGGGAATCGCGATATTGCGAGAAGCGATATCCTGACGGCGTCATAAATAGTGTGGGCCACAGGAGTCGGTGACATGGACAGGTGACGCGAGTCATCGAAATCTCGCCACGAGAAGTCCCGAAGTATTTGTGTTACGATTCGCGATCCCGCGAAGCCCGAGGTCCCGACGGGGAGACGGGATCGTGGAAAAGGTCAACTCGTGAGCCTATCAGAAATTAGGCACATTGGGACTCGGAAGTTGGAGAATCGAGTGTTTGATGTCGCGAGTAGCGAAGTCGCAATAGAGCCGAAGTCCCGATAGAAGAAAGGGGAAGTCAGGGTTGATTGACACATCGGGTCTCAGGGATTTGAGAGCCCAGTGATCAACCAAAGACTCGCGAAGCTACGAGTCCCGATCCTCCAATAAGTCAAGGAAGGGGGATCGCGCGAAGAGAACTGTGGGTGCAGATTTCCCGATAGGGAAATAGGAGAACAATTGAGTTCTTCGGGCCGTGGAGAGAGAAGGTCCTGTGAGAGCGGTCGTTCTCTGAGGAGTGTGGTTGCGTCAGAAGGTGTTGGGGAGGTTTAGAGTGTAGACTGAAAAACCAATTAGTACACCTTTGGCCAGCCATTTCAAATTAACCAAAGAAATGTGTCCCAAGACACATGAGGAGATAGAATACATGTCTAGGGTCCCTTATTCATCAACAATTGACAACTTGATGGATGTGATGGTTTTCATAAGGCAAGATATTTCACATGTAGTGGGAGTTGTGAGTAGGTATATGAAAAATATAGGTAAATAACATTGGGAGACAGTAAAGTAGATTCTCAAGTATTTGAAAGGAACTGCTCCTCATGCATTATGTTTTGGAGGTTCAAACAATGTTCTATAGGGATATGTTGATTCAGATATGGAAGGTGATAAATATAGGAAGAGGAGCACCACATGGTATGTTTTTACTATTCATGGAACAACAATAAGTTGGATTTCAAAACTGCAAAAGGTTATTGCACTTTCAACAACAAAGGTAGAGTATGTTGATGCTATAGAAGATAATAAAGACATGATTTGGTTACAGAGGTTTATGGAGGAATTGGGAAAGAAGCAAGAGAAAAATAGGTTGTATTATGGCATCGAGAGTTCCATTCATCTTGCAATTAACTTATCCGTACATTCGAAGAATAAGCATATACAACTCAGGTACCATTTCATACAATCTATCTTTGAAGATGGACATTTGAAGTTGAAAAAGATACACACTAGCCAAAATCCTGCAGACATGTTAACAATGGGAGTAACCAAGGAGAAACTGATTTCCTGCTCAGTTTCAATTGGTTTTCAAGCATGAAGGTGAAGATGATAAATTTTCCAGGTCCAAGGTGGAGTATAGTGCAACAGGTATAACGCGAGTGGAGTTGTTTTGATCAGTATCCAAGTGGGAGATTGGTGGTTGTGGACCATGATTATCTTCCTGTTTCACAGGTATTTGTTTTCAACTGTGTTTCTACCCCATGAATACTATACACCCCTCCACACTGGGGAGTTGCGAGGGGGTATTTCCCCCCTGGAGGGTCTGGGGGCAAGAGGGGCCCCGACAGGGGTTGATGGGAAAAGTCCCTGAAGGAAAAATTTCCTTGTAAATGTATATTGTAATTTCATAGTAAATATGGACCATTCAATATAAGTTCGCATATATGACGGGAGAAGTTATGTTAGAGTTTTTTTCCCTAGAAGGAAACCCTCTTTTATGAGAGAAATGTATTGCAGTTGTGTATCATTGTGAATATTGTATTATGAGAGAGGATAATGTGAGAGAAAGAAGAGGAAGTTACAATTGGTGTGTTGTAGGTCGTATTACTTCATTTGTTGGATAATAAAAAAAAAAGACCTAACCATTTCTCTGGTGGACATAGCCCACATTGGGTGAATCACGTATATCTATGTTTCTATTGTATTATGTATCTTCTTTGTTTTATTTCCACATTTTATTTTATTTTATTGCTCCATGATCTTGTTTTTCTAACATCTCAAACAATTAGAAAAACGGATTATATTAAGATCCATGAGTTACACAAATTGCTAACATAAGAGTTCATGCATGCATATTCTACATATAGTTGTTTATATTAAGATCCATGAGTTACAGAAATTGTTAACAAAAGAGTGCATGAATGCATATTCTAAATATATCTGCATGGACGTGCATGTGGTTGCATGAGGAAATTCGTTGGAATGTTTCCAACAATATCCACCTTGAAGTTTTTTTATATATCATGCCCTTGATTAATTCATCACCTTTTTTAAAAGCCAAGAGAAGCCAAACACCATCGTAGTCTCTCTAACAAAAATGGTTTCATAAACATGTCTGCAGAATTAACTTTTGCATGTACCTTTTCTAGAGCCACTCCACCTTCATCAACAACCTGTCTTACATAATGGTATTTGATAGAAATATGTTTTGTATTACTTTGATAAGATGGATTGCTAGTCAAATGAATAACACTTTGACTATCAAAAAATACTTTCACCTTGTCGTGCATCCTTCCAAACTCACCCAACAAACCTTTTAACCAAATTGTCTCCTTGAAAGCATGTGAAGCAACCATATATTATCCCTTAGTAGTCAATAAAGAAACTATGTTTTGTAGGTTTGACATCCAACTAACAGGTCCTCCTGGAAGAGTAAATACATATCTTGAAGTGGATCTCATTTTTTCCAAGTCACCTACAAAATACGAATCTACATAGCCACAAACTGAATCAATGGAACCATCATAGGTGATATAATAATTACTTATGCCTCTAAGATACCGAAGCGCCCATTTGACTTTTGCCCAATGCTCTTTACCTAGATTATCCATGTATCTACTGATAACACCAACTGCATGTGAAATATTTGGTCTAGTACTCACCATCGCATACATCAAACTTCCCACCGCATTAGCATGTGGTACATGAGACATATAATCCTTTTCTCTGTCATTACTAGGACAAAAGATGAAGAAAGATTAAAATAGGAAGCGAAAGGGATCTATACGGGTCTCACATCATTCATATCGAATATCATAAGTATTTTCTCCACATACTTCTATTGTTATAACCACAACTTACAATTTTTTCTTGTCTCTGTGTATCTACATGCCTAAGATTTGTTTTCCTACTACTAGATCCTTCATATGAAACTCCCTAGCCAACTGAGCCTTTAACTTGTTGATCTCGACCATACTTTTACTTTCCAC